>PITA01010518.1:0-71480 GCA_004023965.1 Spilogale gracilis
ATGGCTGAGTAATATTCCATTGTGTGTGTGTGTGTGTGTGTGTGTGTGTGTGTGTGTGTTTGTGTGTATGATCTCTTTTTTATCAATTCATCAGTTGATGGACACAGGCTCTTTCCATATCTTGGCCCTTGTTAGTAATGCTATAAACATCAGGTGCATGTATCCCTTTGAATCAGCATTTTTGTATCCTTTGGATAGAACCCTAGTAGTGCAATTGCTGGATTGTTGGGTAATTCTATTTTTAACTTTTTGAGGAACCTCCATACTCTTTTCCAGAACGGTTGCACCAGTTTACCTTGAGGGGAGTTATTTTTTTAACTGAATTATTAAACCTCATTCAGAATCATCAAAGTCTAAATCTGAATGGTCAAACATACAGGCTATTCTCTTCTGCGATCTCTGGCCTGAATCATATGCCAAGCTGTTCACAGTTCCATACTTAATGTTTTACTTTTATGTTTCTTTTTAATGGAAACATTTTCATATTTGGAGCATTTTTTCCCATTTGATGATGAACTGTGAAGAGAAAATGGACTTATTGTAGTCTGTTCATTGTCAAGTTTAGAACTAGCATTCTCCCTTCCCATGCACATAGATAGTTCTATTTTTCCTTAAAAAGGAAAAAAAGAACTCCACTATCAGCAAAGACAAAGCAAAACTCCAGTGAGTTTTCAGAATTAAATCTAGTATACTTTACCAAAAGAAAAAAAAAATGCTGAGTTAAATCTGATTAGTATTTAAATAACTTTGTATTAGATAATACACTGAAAGAGACAAGCACATGGTAATGTTTAGATTAATGAATACAATCGATACAGACACTGTAGTTTTTAACTTTATTTCTTTCTTTGAGAGAGAGAGAGAGTGGGGAGGGTCAGAGGAGAGGGAGAAGACTGCCCCCCAGCAGACTCTGCTGAGCATGGAACCCAACTTAGGGCTCTCTCCCAGGGCCCTGAGATCAGGACCTGAGCTGAAATCAGGAGTCAGATTCTTAACAAACTAAGCCACCCAGGTGGCCCTAAATTTATTTTTTAATTATAAGTGTATATACTTAAGGTATACAATATCAAAATTTGCTATATATATATATATATATATATATATATATATATATATGTAATGATTACTATAGTTAAGCTAATTACCATATCATCTCACATAATTACTATTTTTTATGAGAGCACCTGAAATTTACTCTTAACAAATTTCTAGTATCTAATACAGTATGATTAACTATGCCAATTGGGCAATACATTAGATCTCTAGACTTATTCATCAATATGGATAATGACTTAAATTGTAATAACAAAGAGAAAAATAAAGATGTTTAGAATGATTTGAAAAAAATCTGCTTATTATATGATAGTGCCTTTCAAGAGTAAAAATTGGTAGGTGCTCTATTTAAGCAGAGAAATCAAAATGAACTGATGTGGCTGGAACATCTCTTATTGCTTTTCTGTCACGGCCTTCAGGACCAGTGGTGGCTCTCCCACGTTCATCCCAAGGCTATTTTATGTCACATAGGAACATACATTTCCTTTATCCAATGGTACAAATTCACACAGACTTTCCCACTTACTACTCCTGTCCTCTCTTACAAAATAGATGTTGTGACTCAAATCGGAATAGTAGTCCTGGAAATGGACTCTTGGAGGTAATTTGGAAGAAATAGAAGCACATCATTCTGACAAGAACCCTGGGGTTTTTATAGATAATTGGATTCAATCGTCAGAACTTGGTGAAATCAGTCAAGTCACAGAAGCTGAGCAGTTACTATACTATCATGAGTTTTTTGTTTGTTTTTAAGGGAATTTTTTTCTTTCTTTCATTTTTTTTTAAAGATTTTATTTATTTGAAAGAGAAAGTGAGCAAGAGAGAGAGGGCACAGAGTGGGGGTGGGTAGGGGAAGGGCAGAGGCAAAGGGAGAAGCAGACTCCCCGGAAGAGGAGGAAGTCCAATGTAAGGCTCAATCCCAGGACCCTGAGATTAATGACCAGAACCAAAGGCAGATGCTTAACTAACTGAGCCACCCAGGCACCCCAGTTTTTGTCTTTTTAAGGGAAAATTCTATCATCTAAATAAATAGTGAATGTTTGACTCTTTTGACCATCACAATAGAAATGCAACATCTATAAATCTCTTTCTGTGTTAGAAGAGTTTTCAAATCTCTGAAAATTATGTTAAGAATCACTACTACAAAATGGGATCACATGAATTTATTCTTATCCCATGGCATTAATCAAAGAAAGGCACCCTTCACGTCTTGTAATTTGCAGTTCCATAAGCAAAGCACAGGGATGAGTGCTCTGATTTGAGCAGCTGGGGCTCTACTTGTTTTCCCATTCTGATGTTCTACATTCTCCGTTTCTAGAAATCTGAATACTAACATTTGGATGGAGAGCCTTCATGCTCTTGCTCATTGTTCAGTACTGTTAATAGTCACAGTATAGAAACAGATCTATTGAAACTACAATTTGAATTTTGACATAGTTTAGAAATTTGTCAGTATGTACATATGGGAAGGTCATTTTAGAATTTTGAGGGAGGAAATGTGTTAAATATCTTATTTGCATGTACAATGATAGTCTTATGTTTTCTGCTGCCAATAAACAAAAAAAATTCAGCTACTAATGTACTACTAAATTTTAAAAGGTCTTTATTTCAGGGTGTCTGGGTGGTACTGTTGGTTGAGTGTTGGACTCCTGGTTTCAGCTCAGCTCATGATCTCAGGGTTCTGAGATCAAGCCCCACATTGGACTCTGAGGTCAGCACAGAGTAGCTTCACATTCTCTCTCTCTCTGCCCCTCCCTCTTGTGCTGTATTTCTCTCTCTCAAATAAATAATCTTTTAAAAATAAATAAAATGTCTTTACTTTGATATAGCTTGCATTCTGGTGTTTTTAAATGATGTGTATTGACAGTTTTGATTGTGCACAACATTTTTTTAGTGTCAGTGTTTATTACTGGGAAGGAATGTGATATGAAAATAATAACATGTATTATTACCCTCAGAAAATTCCAGGATATGCTTGCTGTGTTTTCTGCTGAATCTAAATTTAATTTAGATGCTTTATCAACACATTTATTGTTTCAGTTATTATATTGCAAAGTAACATTTTTTATTTTCATTGAGGTACAGGGAAATAAGTTATGTGAGTAGAGGTCATGTTATCTATGAAAATATCAGTAGACCTAGACTTAATGCCTACCACTAATCGATTGTGCCTTTCTACTTTTGTGAACTTCAAGGTCCTGGAAAGTTCCAATACTCAAAGATCAAGGTTTGAAAGAGAGACAATTGTAAACATATATAATACCATAGATTTTTTTCAATGTCAGATTGACATTAAACAAAAGCCAGTAGAAGAACCAAAGTCCTACAGACCTCAGTACCATTCCACTTATGTACAGTTTAAATAGCGAGTTGTTAAACAATTGAATAATTTTCTAAGTTTTTATATAATAGTAGTCAAAGATTTATTCATGTCAGAGGCATCTGTTTAAATATTTATATTATAGAAAATACTGTTAGAGCTTAAAAATTACAAATAGTCAGTAAACAAATATTTATTGGAATCTTGCTATGTGAAGGATTTTTCTACAGCTGGAGATACACTGATGATGAAAGTCTATATCCTTGTCCTAAAAGAAGGAAAAGACAAGAACTAAATAAGGTAATATATAAGATGAACTCGACTACCGATGAATACTGCAAATAAAATAATGTGGAAAGAGGGACTGGTGGGCATTCTACAAGGAGGTCCCCTTTGAAATGAGAACTGAACAATGAGAAGGAGACATCCATTCAATGATTTGGGAGAAGGATATTCTCCGGTATGAGAAACATCAAGTGCAGAAGGACTGATTGGAAATAGACTTTGCCTGTTTAAGTATAAAAAAAACAGTATGGGTGTTCTGAAAAAAAGAAAAGTGGAGAGAGAAGCAATCAGGGAGAGGTGGAGGGGGGCAGGGCAGACAATTCAAGGCAGCTGAGACCACTGAAAACAGGTTGGTATTGATTCCTGTGGCTATAGGAGGCCATTCCAGTGCTGAAACAAAGCAGCACCATTATCTCATTCACATTAGTTTCTGAGTGGAAGAGGGGTGTAGCAGGCCAAAGAGGAAGCAGAGGAATGGCGCAGGAACTTGTTTCCTTACTGGAGATGAGGGAATATATGGCAGACCAGTCCAGACTTAAACAGCGCAGATGGACACAAGTATAGTGGTCCCCTTAGCCACAGTTCCACTTGCTATGGTTTCAGGTACTCCCAGCCAACCATGGTCCTCATTCTATTGTATCGTAGAAGGTCAGCAGTAGCCTAACACTAGATCACATGCCTATGCCATTCACCTCACTTTACCTCATTTTATAGGCATTTTATCATCTCACATTATCATAAGAAGAAGGGTGAATATAGTACAGTAAGATATTTTGACAGAAAGAGACCACATTCACATGACTTATATTGTTATAATTGTTCTATTTTCTTAGTAGCTATTAACATTAAACTCTGACTATGCTTAACTTAAAAATTAAATTTTATCATAGGTATGTATGTAGAGGGAAAAACATGGTATATATGGGATCTAGTACTATTCACAATTTCAGGCATCCACTAAGGGTCTTATCCCCCCGCTGATAAGGATGAACTACTGTGGTCCGACTCAAAAAGTACCTTTTAGAGGTAGAGCTGATGGAGTACACAGACGGACTAGAACCGAAATGAAAATATATATGTGATTTTTCATTTCAGTCGTGTATGATCCCAACCCTTGAACCAGTGATACACCAAACACACAGTGTTCTTGAGCTCAATATTATATATTTTTCTCATTAAAGGTTCAAAACCAAAACCAAACAAACAATAGGTTTTTCTTTCATGACTGCCGTTTTCCCAATAGTCAGGTTTCCAAATTAAATGGCATATTAGGGTTTTGCCAATATTCTTGAAGAAATGAATATTTTCTTTATCACAAAACCTACAGTCTCTAAAATACAAACATTTGCAAATCTCTAAGAAACACAGGGCAGTTTTCATTCATTGGTAAATAAAATAAGAAATGGACTTTGATTATTCAATTTAAGAGAATATTTTTAACTAAAGAGACTAAAAGAAATTGAAGAAACTTTGTTTCTACTAGGTAGTAACTGTGGTTTTGAGTAACAATTTACTTTGTATCAAAGAATAAACAACTGGGGCGCCTGGGTGGCTCAGTCCCTTAAGTCCAACTCCTGATCTCAGATCATGATCTCAGGGTCCTTAGATCAAACTCTACTTGGGGCTCTGTGCTTGCTGGGAGGGCTGCTTTAAATTTTCTCCCTTTCCCTCTCTCTCTGTCCCTAACCCAGTTCGTGCTCACCATCTTTCTTTCTTCCTCAAATAAATAAAAAATAATAAACCTCAAGACAAAACAAAACAAAATAAAAACAAAAAAAAAACAAAGAGTAAACTCCTGGTTTAGTGAACCAGCTGCAACTTCCAGAAAAATGGAACCAACTGGATATGGGAAATGGTTTCCACTGTGCTCAGTCTTCTGGCTCAGGGAATGCATGATTGCTACTCTTTAGGAAGGCTTTTTGCTGGAGAAGTCACATTAAGAGGTGATATTCCCTTTCTTTTTCAAGATTATTTTATATTCCTTTATCACTTCAGATAGGAAGGCAAGGCTTTTTGTTTTGTTTTGTTTTGTTTTGTGTGGTTTATTTTTTATTTTTTAAAAAATTTTATTTGAAGGAGATGAGGAGGTGAGGGGCAGAGGGAGAGAGAAAAGCAGACTCCCTGCTGAGTAGGGAGCAGGACCACATGGGGCTTGATCCTAGGACTCTGAGATCGTGACCTGAACTGAAGGCAGACACATAATCAGTCAGTTGACTGAGCCACCCAGGTGCCCCTGGTTTCGTGGTTTTTTTTAATGTAAGTTCTAAGTTTGGTGTCCATGGAAACAAACTCTTCCATGTTATCTTCTTTAAGCTCACATACAGTATGCCTCGATGTCCTATGCCACTGGCTTTGCTTGAAGGAAGAATGTGGAAAACAGTTAAAACTTGGGTATTTGCCTAAGTTCTGCACTTAAGGTGTTTATTGCTGCATGCCAGGCATATTTTTATTTTAATAAATATCTTGGAGAGGGAATTTATGCGATCAAACAATGTCATGCCACACATGCATTTAAATCCTAAAGCAAAATCGAGAGAGAAGAGATCATTGCACTGAAAGTTGAGAATTCAGTGGCTTTTTAGATCCTGTATGAACTAGCTTTGTGACCTTGAATGTGGGATTCATCTTCCTTAGGCTTCCCTGTTTTTCCTTTTAGTTAAACAAAAAGGAGCTGTTTTTGCTCTTATTTATATTATACTCAGCTTCCAAAATGCCCCGAGTTTTAACATAGTTAGGTATATGTGTTTATGTAATATATGGAAGAGATAAAAATACATAGTAAATATTTAATACAAACATAAACAACCTATCCAGTTTTATCATTTTGCTAGTCTACTGTTATACCCAAGTTGAGGGTTCATCCTGTTTTATGTTTCATATAATTCACTTAACCAACACACAAGTTTGTCTTAAAAGTTTCTCAGAAAAACTTATTTTGAGTTCTCAACATTATTCTATATCTCCTTCCACTTTGCATTAGTAAACGAAGAAAATTGTCTTCCTTGCAGCTGAAATTGGAATTTGGTGACTAACATAAATGTGTGTAATGCCAGTCATGTTGTCAAAATCAAAAGTAGGGGAAGAACTAGAAATAACGATTAAAGGCATGAACTGATAACCGACAATGCGTGTTTTCAGAGTCTCACTTAATCCTTTTATTACTACTGTGAAATTATCCTTGATTTCAACAAAAGGATCTTGACGTGCAATAACTTGCAAGCTTCGTGTGGACAAGATTTCTTTCCCTCGTTGTTTTCTCCTCAGAATCTAAAGCAGTGCCTGCATATTTTAGCTGTTTCATAAATATGTGATTAGATAATGAATTTTTCATTGCATTTTCTGTCATAGACCATTATAGTCCATCATGTCCTTCTCCAGTGAAAGAGAACGTTTGTCCCCCAGTATGAAGTATGTTTATGAATTTTGTTTGGATAGTTTGCATTTCTCATTCTCTGCTTTGACTTTATGAAACCCCAATGGTCAGGGAGAGTTAGATTTGAGTCTAAGTTTTACTACTTTTAAACTACCTATCCTATGTCAGAGTACCCTCTGAATTTGTTGAAATCTTTGAAACTAAACTGGACTTCCTTTGTAGGTTTCCTTTGATGGATGTACAGTCTGAGGTCAGTAGAGGGAGAAAAGTTACTTTTATTAAATATTAAAATTTCAGGTACAGCTAAACATTTTATACAAAGGCTTCAACAACAAAAAGAAAATATAATGTTAAATAAACAGTCTCATTTTAAACCTCAGAAGGATAAGAATCAGGGATGCCGGGTGCCTCAGTGAAGTGTCTGCCTTTGGCTCAAGTCATGATCCCAGGGTCCTGGGATTGAGTCCTACTTGGGCTCCTTTCTCAGGTGAGAGTCTGCCTCACCCTCTCCCTGCCACTCCCCTGCTCATTCACTCTCTCTCTATCTCTGATAAATAGATAAAATCTTAAAATAAAAAAAGAAAACAATCAAACCTACCTTCTTTACTCAGAATATTTTGAAGATAACTAAAATTATGAAGATAAAGTAGAGATCTGCTAGAAGTCTGCTAAAATATCCTGTTAATATTATGACTAAAACATTGTATAATTTGATAACAGATAGACATTTCCATGTTGTTCACATTGTACAAGGGATTTATACAAATAGTCTCTAATAAACTATAAAAAGTGAGCACTTACTTTTCTTGTTTTGAAGGTTTTTATTTAAATTCCAGTTAACTTAGAGTATAATGTTAGTTTCAGGCGTACAGTTTAGAAAGTTAAGTATTGGATTCTGAACATCAAAATTACCATGAGTAACTGTTATAAATGATGATAAAAAACTAACAATATTGACAGATTGCGACTGAAAATGCATTAAGCATGAACTATTTACCAAGCTCAAGAGGGGCACAGTCAAAAGGGAAGCATACCAAGATAATCAAGACAGAGTTATAGTTATTTCTTAAATTTTATTTGTTTTGCATGTTTTATTTCAGAAAGGATAAAATTATATCCAGTATACAAAGATGATAATCCTCTTTGCTTTCATCAGTTTTTTTTTTTCCTAAATTTACAGCCTGATAATACAAATATCATAGAATTCTAGTCAAGGAATCACTTTATTCAGGTTTCAGCTAAACATGCTTTGTTAGTGCCAGAGGTAATATGGACTTGTGTATTTGTTTCCTTTTTGTATCATTAATTATAAAGCTGATTAATTGGACCAATTTATTAGCTGTGGAGCCCCTATAGGAAGAAAAATACTTCATAGAAGAATGATTGCTTTAGGAAGCATAAAATTAAACAGATGAACACATGAACAGTAAAAGATCTTTTCCTTAGAACAATGTTCATCTTCTGATCAAAGGATTCATTTAAAACTGAAAACATTGAATTATGCCCTTAGCATTTTCAAATGTTTATGCTACTTTGGTTATGGTTCTTCATTAAAATTAGGCCTAGAAAGAAAAGGGACATTTATAGATTGTTGTAAAAGCAAATGTCTAGGGTAAAATAGGTCTGGCTCTGTGTTCTAGATACTACTTAATTTACATTTTTACTTTATAGATACTCAGCTCAGTGGTGGTGTAACAAAATCAAACACAGAATCTTTCAGAAGCCCTTTTAAATATACACTCAATCCTATGGGGGACACGGGGGAAGAACTGAGATTTTGGAGAACCGAGAGCTTCCAAAGCATAGAAAGAAAAGAAAAGAAAAAAAAAATCAATATACTAATACTTCCATAATTATTACCTCTTCCATAATTATTATTCCTGGCTTCCACTAACATAAGGCTCCATCCAAATTTTCCCATACTCTGACCCTAATCTATCATCCAAATCATCTTGACTCTTGATATTAAAATCATAATGACCCCATCCTTTTGCCCAACCTGTTCTTTAGAAATTAGTTTTAATAAAATCTGCAATGTATATGGAGATTACAGGAACATAAGTGTCGCAAGATTATAGTTAACAATTAATCCCACCCCCTGCTCCCCACTAGGATTGTTGCTTTATCTCTGAGGACGGAAATGTAACATTTCTTCCTAAAACTGTCTGTGCCCTTTGCCCTTTTCCTCAGCGGCACTGTTTAAAGAATAAGTAAATAAACAACAAGGAGAAATAAATGAGGAAAATGAGTACGGGGGGAAGAAGTGGAGTAAATAGAAATAACACTTTAGGTAACAGTCAAAACCTGCAAAACATGCTTTGGGAAGCATCTGAACCCTTGTTCAAAGACTGATTAATTCTGCCTTCTTCATGACACACAACTCAGTCTACAAGCCTTATAAACTTAATAGACTATTCAAATGCTTGTAATTAATTTGGGGACATAGTATTGAATTATTGTAGAAGGAAGCTATATTATATTTTTAGTTTTATAAATGAACAGGATAGATTCAGATTGTATGATGTTTGAGGACAGGAACTTTATTTTCTCCTCACTAGCCTGGCATGTTGCCTTCAGCCATTTTACTCTTTTAAATGCTATTTAAATAGCTCATGTTGAGTTGGTTGATTGATTCAATTTGGGATATCTTGGTGACAACTGAAATCACATTTTCTCTCCTTATCTGATATTAAGGAGTAAGAAGATAATGCATTAAAATATAAAAGATGTTGCTCTCTGCTTAATAATATAATATCTACAGTTTATAATGAATTTTAGGGAAAGGTTTGAGCCATAATTACTTTAACTTTCTATAGTAGATTTAAGCTTGGAATTGGAAAGAAAAAAAAAATAACTTTTGAAACACAAATTTTTCAACCTGAAATTGATAAGAGTAGACAGTTTCTAAGGAAGCAGCTACATACTAAAATCCAGTCCATTGAAAATCTACCCTGAGTGATTAGGTGAAACTCAATTAAGTTAATGTTGTTATTGTCTATGGCTCATTTGCCTGAGATTACTGGTAATCATGATCCTGATTTGGAACTAAATTGTCCATGTAAAGGTGCTAACCTGATATGCTGAGTTCGATTACCAACCCCTGCAGTATAATAGACTGTTAAATGTGAATTATGAATTTCACAATGATCAGATGATCCTTTATTTAACCTAACTTCAGAGCCTGACTTATGTTGATGTAATTCATGCAATTGTTGATGTTATCTTTTACAACTATTTAAGGGGATTAACACATACTGATTTATTCACAAAGCTTTGATAAATCAGGGAGAATTAACAATTATTTTAATTATTATTATTCACTTATAACATGGGCAGCAGTGAAGATTTTCTTACAGGGAGGTACTATATTGACCACCCCAATACATTTCTTTCTCTCTTTTTTTAGTGTTTTTTAAAATTTTTTTAATAATTGATTTTATTTTTTCAGTGTTCCAAGATTCATCAAAGATTAAACTGGCCTTCTAGTTTATACTGTAAATCTTTGTAAAGTTACTTAGCATAAACTCTTGTCCTTTCCCTCTTCACCTTTATTCCCATCAGGACATGCTAACAAACAAGAAGAGTCTGGACCTGTAAGTTGTAGTCCATAGTATGATTGATGCCAAAATAATATATTCTTGAGTTGTCTATCTTGAGCAGCTGCTTCTCTTCCCTGATAAATCCATTAGATCTTACTCTGAAATATTTTCACTTCTCAAACACAGTCATGAAATCCATGGTTTTTTTTGTTTTTGTTTTTAATGAAATTCGTGTTTTATCAAGTCTCTACTCCAACAGAAGGGTGATTGACAACAATAACTGGACAGCATAGGTGAGGACAGTAAAAGCACATATTCCTCAGCCCATTCCTGTGGTAACATCAACCCTTATGAAAACCCTCACCACCTGGAAATTCTTCAAGTTCAATTATCTTCAAAATCCTATTTTTGTGTGCTTTCTCTGAACTTAAAAATACAGAATTCTCACTCAGCTGCATTGGCAAAGAGTTCTTCAGTTATTATGACATGCGAACATAGTCAAAAATATTATTTCCATTCATTCCCCAATTCTGCTCTCCTACTTGGCATCAGCACCATTTCCATTTTCTTTCACTAGTGAATTTAAAAATAGATAACCATTGTGTAAAATTTAGCTACTGGCAATATTTCCAATGAATTTTGACAGCTATACTCACCTTTTGATAATATACACAGCTTCAAAATCCTCCCATTCAAATTCTTCAAAAGTAAAGCTTCTAGAATTTGAGGATTCTATTTTAAATTTCAGGACTACTCATTTTCTAATTAATTTGAATAACTGGCAAATATTACTGACTCAATATATATTGTGAATGTTATTCTTCTCATCATGATTATTTAGTTTGGAAAGATAAAAAGTGCTTCTCACATCTGTAGTACTACTAAAGTTTGGTTGAATTGAAACTGTCCTTCATAATATGTGTAGATTAGAAGATGGATCTGGATTTGGCTCAGAGATGGAGAGAGCTGAAAGGACCATCACCCTTCCACTAAAAACCATAAACAAATGATTTTCCTGACACCAACATCTGGAAAGAGATGGAAACAACGGGGAAAAAAACATGATGAAAGAGTTTGCTTACCTGACACAGACACTATGGCTTCCATATGAAGTGATAAGAAGGATTTGGTGAAGAATGTTTTATCAAATTTCTGAATTGCAAATACAGACCACAGTCAGAGTGTGAAGACTATGAGGGCTACAGATATATGTGGATTTGTATCCAGTTAAATACACTTTCGTCCATGAGACTCCAGGGACTCATACAGAATACTGGAAGAAATGGCAAAAAAAAAAAAAAAAGTAACAAACCCCTTTTGTGAAATTTTAGACTTTGTGGGCCAATGTAGTCTCTGATGCAACTTCTTTATAGATAGATAGATAGATAGATAGATAGATAGATAGATAGATAGATAATTTTATTTTTTCAGTGTTCTAAGATTCATTGTTTATGCCCCACACCCAGTGCTCCATGTAATACATGCGCTCAGCACCCACCACCAGGCCCTCCCATCCCTCACCCTCGCCCCTCCAAGACCCTCAGTTTCTTTCTGAGTCAAAAGTCTCATGTTTCATTTCTCTCCCCTAATTACCCTACTTCCCATTTCCTTTCCTTCTCCTACTGTCCTCTATACTACCCCTTAGGCACCACAAATAAGTGAAACCATGTGATACTTGACTTTTTCTACTTGGCTTATTTCACGCAGCATAATCTCTTCCAATCCAGTCCATGTTGCTACAAAAGTTGGATATTCATCCTTTCTGATGGAGGTGTAATATTCCATTGTATATATGTACCACCTCTTCTTTATCCATTCGTCTGTTGAAGGGCACCTTGGCTCTTTCCACAGTTTGGCAATTGTGGCCATTCCTGCAATGAACATTGGGGTACATATGGCCCTTCTTTTCACTACATCTGTTTCTTTGGGGTAAATGCCCAGTAGTGCAATTACAGGGTCATAAGGAAGCTCTATTTTTAATTTTTTAAGGAATATCCACACTGTTTTCCAAAGTGGCTGCACCAACTTGCATTCCCACCAACAGTGTAAGAGGGTTCCCCTTTCTCCACAGCCTCTCCAACACTTGTTGTTTCCTGTCTTGTTAATTTTGGCCATTCTGACTGGTGTAAGGTGGTATCTCAGTGTGGTTTTGATTTGAATTTCCCTGATAGCTAGTGATGATGAACATTTTTTCATGTATTTGTTAGCCACCTGTATGTCTTCTATGGAGAAGTGCCTCTTTGTGTCTCCTGCCCATTTTTTGATGTGTTCATCTCTTTTTGGATGTTGAGTTTGAGTAGTTCTTTATAGATCTTGGATATCAGCCCTTTGTCTGTGGTGTCATTTGCAAATATCCTCTCCCATTCTGTGGGTTGCCTCTTTGTTTTGTTGACTTTCCTTTGTTGTGCAGAAGCTTTTTATTTCGATGAAGTCCCAAAAGTTTATTTTTGTTTTTGTCTCCTTTGCCTCTGGAGATGTGTCTTTAAAGAAGTTGCTGTGGCTGATGTCAAAGAGGTTATTGTCTATATTCTCCTCCAGGATTTTGATGGATTCCTGTCTGACGTTGAGGTCTTTGAGTTTGTCTTTGTGTGTGGTATAAGAGAATGGTCTAGTTTCATTCTTCTATATGTAGCTGTCCAATTTTCCCAGCAGCATTTATTAAAGAGACTGTCTATTCTCCACTGGATATTTTTTCCTCCTTTGTCAAAGATGATTTGACTATAGATTTGTGGGTCTATATCTGGACTCTCTACTCTGTTCTACTGGTCTATTTGTTTTTGTGCCAGTACCATGCTGTCTTAGTGATCACAGCTTTGTAATAAAGCCTGAAGTCAGGTAACAGGAGGCCCAAGTTTTGTTTTCCTTCTTCAACAATTCCTTAGCAATTCGGGGTCTTTTTTGTTTCCATATAAATTTTAGGATTGTTTGCTCCAACACTTTGAAAAATATTGGTGGAATTTGATCGGAATGGCATTGAAAGTATAGATTGCTCTGGGCAGTATAGACATTTTAACAATGTTTATTCTTCCAATCGATGAGCATGGAATGCTCTTCCATCTTTTTGTGTCTTCTTCAACTTCTTTCATGAGTGGTCTGTAGTTCCTTGAGTACAGATTCTTAACTTCTTTGGTTAGGTTTATTTCTAGGTATCTTATGGGTTTTGGTGCTATAGTAAACGGAATAGATTCTCTGATTTCCCTTTCTGTATTTTCATTGTTAGTGTATAAGAACGCAACTGATTTCAGTGCATTGATTTTGTATCTTGCCCCCTTACTGAATTGTTTTATGAGTTCTAGTAGTTTGGGAGTAGAGTCTTGTAGGTTTTCCATATAGAGTATCATGTCATCTGCAAAGAGAGAGTTTGACTTCTTCTTTGCCAAGTTGAATACCATTTATTTCTTTCTGTTGTCTGATTGCTGTTGCTAGGACTTCTAACACTATGTTGAGCAGTAGTGGTGAGAGTGGGCATCCTTGTCTTGTTCCTGATCTCAGAGGGAAGGCTGTCAGTTTTTCCCCATTGAGAATGATATTCTCTGTGGGTTTTTTGTAGATAGATTTTATGAGTTTGAGGAATGTTCCCTCTATCCCTATACTTTGAAAAGTTTTAATCAGGAACAATGTTGTATTTTGTCAAATGCTTTTTCTGCATGAATTGAGGGTACCATTAGGTTCTTCTCTCTTCTCTTATTATTTTTTATATCACATTGATTGATTTGCGAATGTTGCACCACCCTTGCATCCCTGGGATAAATCCCACCTGGTCATGGTGGATAATCTTTTTAATGTATTGTTGGATCCTGTTAGCAAGGATCTTGTTAAGAATCTTGGCGTCAGGGGCACCTGGGTGGCTCAGTTGGTTAAGCGACTGCCTTCGGCTCAGGTCATGATCCTGGAGACCCGGGATCGAGCCCCACATCAGGCTGCTTGCTCGGCGGGAAGCCTGCTTCTCCCTCTCTCACTCCCCCTACTTGTGTTCCCTCTCTCGCTGTGCTTCTCTCTGTCAAATAAATAAATAACATCTTAAAAAAAAAAAAGAATCTTGTCATCAATATTCATCAGTGATATTGGTCTGAAGTTCTCCTTTTTGATGGGATCTTTGGTTTGGGGATTAGAGTAATGCTGGCTTCATAGAAAGAGTCTGGAAGTTTTCCTTCTGTTTTTACTCTTTGAAACAGCTTCAGGAGAATAGGTGTTATTTCTTCTTTGAATGTTTGGTAGAATTCCCCAGGGAATCCATCAGGTCTTGGGCTATTGTTTTTTGGGAGGTTTTTGATCACCGCTTCAATCTCCTTACTAGATATTGGTCTATTCAGATTGTCAGTTTCTTCCTGTTTCAGTCTTGGAAGTTTATAGGTTTCCAGGAATGCATCCATATCTTCTAGGTTATAAAACTTATTGGCATATGACTGTTGATAGTAATTTCTGATGATTGTTTCTATTTCCTTGGTGTTAGTCATGATCTCTCCCCTTTCACTCATAATTTAATTAATTTGGGTCTTCTCCCTTTTCTTTTGGATTTTTTTGGCCAATGGTTTATTGATCTTATTAATTCTTTTAAAGAACCAGCTTCTAGTTTTGTTGATGTGTTCTACTGTATCTCTAGTTTCTAATTCATTGATCTCTCTCTAATCTTAATTATTTCCCATCTTGTGTGTGGTGTTGGTTTAATTTTTTTTTTGATTTTCCAGTTCTTTAAGGTGTAATGAGAGTTGGTATATTTAGGATTTTTCAATTTTTTTGAGTGAGGCTTGGATGGCTATGTATTTCCCCCTTAGGGCTGCCTTTGCTGTATCCCATAGGTTTTGGATTGATGTATCTTCATTCTCATTGGTTTCCATGAAGTGTTTCAGTTCTTCTTTGATTTCCTGGTTGATCCACAGATTCTTGAGCAGGATCGTTTTTAGCTTCCAAGTGTTTGATTTTCTTCTGAAGTTTTTGTTGTAGTTGAGTTCCAGTTTCAAGGCATTGTGGTCAGAGAATATGCAGGGAATAATTTCAATCTTCTGGTATCAGTTGAGCCCTGATTTAGGACCTAGTATGTGGTCTATTCTGGAGAAAGTTCCATGTGCACTCAAGAAGAATGAGTATTCTGCTGTTTTAGGGTGGAATGTTCTGAATATATCTATGAGATCCATCTGGTCCAATGTGTCATTCAAAGCTCTTGTTTCTTTGTTGATTTTCTGTTTAGATGATCTGTCCAGGGCTGACAGTGGTGTGTTAAGATCTCCTACAATTAATGTATTTGTATCAATATGATTCTTTATTTTCCTTAACAGTTGGCTTATGTAGCTGGCTGCTCCCAAGTTGGGGACATAAATATTTTAAATTGTTAGATATTCTTGGTGTATAGACCCTTTGAGATGATGTAGTGTCCTGTGTCTCTGACTACAGACTTTAGATTAAAATCCAATTCGTCAGATATGAGAATCGCTACTCCGGCTTTCTTTTGAGATCCATTGGCATGAAAGATGGTCCTCCCTCCCCTCACTTTCAATCTGGAAGTGTCTTTAGAATCTAAATATGTCTCTTATAAACAGCATATGGATGGGTCCTGTCGTTTTATCCAGTCTGCAACTCTGTGCCTTTTTTTTTTTTTAAAGATTTTATTTATTTGACAGAGAGAAACACAGCCAGAGAGGGAACACAAGCAGGGGGAGTGAGAGAGGGAGAAGCAGGCTTCCCGCTGAGCAGGGAGCCCAATGTGGGACTCGATCCTGGGTCTCCCGGATCAGGACCTGAGCCGAAGGCAGCTGCTTACCAACTGAGCCACCCAGGCATCCCCTCTGTGCCTTTTTATTGGAGCATTTAGGCCATTCACATTGAGAGTGATTTTGATAGATACATTTTTATTGACATCATGTTGCCTGTGAAGTTCATGTTTCTGTAGATTACCTCTGTAAATTTCTGTTCTGTGTCACTCTTGGGTTCATTTCTCTTTTATAGAACCCCCCTTAATATTTCTTGTAGTGCTGGCTTGGTGGTTCCATAATCTTTTAGACATTGGTGGTCCTGGAAGCACTTTATCTCTTTCCATTTTGAAAGTCAACCTTGCTGGGTACATTATCCTTGGTTGCATATTTTTGTCATGTAATTTCCTGAATATGTCTTGCCAGCCCTTTCTGGCTTGCCAGGTTTCTGTGGAAAGGTCTGACATTATTCTGATGGTCTTCCCTCTGTACATAGGGGACTGCTTCCCCCTTGCTGCCCTTAAGACTTATTCTTTAATTTTATGATTTATTTTATTCTTTGATTTTATGAATTTTACAATTATGTACCTGGAAGTTTTTCTGACCTCATTGATCTTGGGGGATGTCCTCTCTGCCTCTAGGACACGAACACTTGTTTTATTCCCCAGATTAGGGAAATTTTCATTCATGATTTGTTCAACTATATCTTCTAGGCTTCTCTCTCTCCCAACTCCTTTGGGGATTCCAATAATTCTGATATTGGAGCATTTCATGGCATCATTTATTTCCCTAATTCTATTTTCATGGGATTTTTAGCTATTTGTTCTAAGACTTCTCTTGCTCCTCCTTCTTAATCCATCTGTCTTCTAAATCACTGATACAATCTTCAGCTTCAATTACTGTAGCTGTTAGTGTATTTAAATTATTTGCATCTCATTAATAGCCTTTCTAACCTCTGCCATTTGGCTTTCACTTCTGTCCTTAGAGCCTCTATCTTTTTACTAATGTGCTCTTCCAACTTAGCCATTGCTTGGATGAATGCTACCCTGAATTCCATTTCTGTCATATTGTTTATGTTCATTTCCAGTAATTCTGTGACTGTGGTTCCAGTCTCTGGGTTTTTCTTCTGTTGGTTGTTAAAAAAGAAAATAAAGTGAAAAATGAAAAGCTGTACAGCTTTTGGGGTAGTACCAGGGGCTTAATATATTGCCTTGCTCCCGAATTTCTTCTGCTTGCCTTCTGGGGGAGAGAACTGCTGCTCTGTTTTTCAGTCCCTTTTACCTGGGCTGAGTCTCTCTGCCCCCTTCCTAGGGGCTGGGCTCCATGGAAATCAGGTTTTCAGGCTTTTGTTCTTTGGAGGATTTGTTCTTTTGTGGCTTTTTGCAAGCTTTTCAGAAAGTCAGGCCAGATCTATGTCTCAGAGAGAGCCCTCAGCTAGCAACCCTCTGGATGGTTGGGGCTCACAGCCTCTCTCTATTTTCCCCTTTGGCCGCTTGGCACTACTGGGCGCATCCGCAGCCGCTGGTCAGAATGGCGCCTGAAGCCCCTACTTGTGGCTTCACTCCTGCGCCACGGAAACTGTAACTGAATTTGGGTCCTGCGACCTTGTCTCTGTCCAGAGAGCCTCTGTAGTGCACACCCACACAGGAGGGATTGAGATACTGTGGTCCTGCAGGTTGCGCGCAAGTCTGCAAAATCACTTCCCTTGGGGGTTGCGCATGCATGGCTCAATGGGCAGAAAAAAGCAGAGGGAAAAAAGTGGCAGTTTTAAAAGTGGTGTTTTTAAAGATACTCAGATCCACCATGTTCCCTTAAGTGGCACCAGGGAGCGCTTTCTATCCGCAGATTTATATCCTTGTCAATGGGGGTTAGCTTTCCCTGGTTGCCCTCAGGCTCTCTGTTTTTGCCTGCTTTTAATCAGACCATAATTTGCTGTTGTTCCCCAAACAGAAGCACTTTCGTGCTGGTGTATTGCTTTCTAATGGGTTTCCTCTGTGGGCTCCCTCCCCCACGTTCCTTTGTCTTTGGATATCACTCTGAGTGTTCCTACTCCACTTTACCTCTTTGTTGATGCTCTTCTTCCCCTGTAGAGATCCAGAAATGTGAAATATTACATTTCAGGCTGATTTCATGGGTGCTCATAGTGTTTTTGCAGGTATTCAGCTTACTTCAGGGGACCTTTTGAAATGGGGTCACCTAGTCTTCCACCATCTTGCCCCTCCCTCTCTGTCACAACTTCTTAACTCATCCACTAAGTCAAGAAGATAATTATAGACTATACATAAATGAAAGTGACTGTGTTTTAATAAACCTTCATTTATAGATCTTAAACTTGAATTTCCTGTAACTTAATGTTCTACAAAAGATATTTATTTATTTTTTTTACCCACTTAAAAACATAAAATAGTTTATAGCTCTCAGGCTATACAAAACAAGCAATGGTCAGGATTTGACCCATGAGATATAGTTTGATAAAGTTTCTCTAACATTTAAAATGCTTAGTTTGTAAAAAGAAATTAATGAAGTCTCTATTTATTTTCTAATGTTGCTTTAACAAATTTTCGTGAGTTGAATGGCTTACATCTCAAGTTGTATATATCACAAATCTGGGCATAGTATGACTATAATTCACCTGGTTGTCTATTTTGGACTTTATTGGGATGAAATTAAGGTGTTGTCAGAACTTCATTTCCTTCTTAAGTCTCTAAGGAGCAATCTTTTTTTCCAGCTTCTTTTTTTTTTTTTTTTTTTTTGCCATAATTCAGCTCTGAATGGTTGTAGGATGTAAGTCCCTATTTTCTAACTGGGTATCAGTGGAGAAGTTCCCCAGTCTCTAGAGGCTGCCGACATTCCCAGGCTCATGGAACTTTTTAGAACTAGTAACAGTAGATAATATTCCCTCACATCTCAAATATTTCTGACTCTTCTCTTATCTTTCTGATGCATCTCTTCTTTTACATCTCTTCTATTACGTTGTTCCAACTTCTTGAACTTTTTAATGCCCATGTGATTACACTGGGCCTACTTGAATATTCCAGGAAAATCTCTTTTTCTTAAAGTTGCCTGATTACCAACATTAATTCCATTAGTAAAGTTTCTTTTGCCACATAAGATAACATATTCACAAACATAACACCAGGGTTTAATGGAGATCATAAGATGGGGAAGGGCAAAATCTGCCAAGGTCCAGCCACTATATGTTATTCTGAACAAAATCATCTAGGTCTACAGCTTTGCCAAGTTGTTAAAAGATCCAATCCTTTCACCTCTTCCATTTTTTTTTACAGCACTATCTCTCTGCCTAAAGAGACATAAACATATACATACCAAAAAAAAAAAATAATAACCCTGTATTAAAGTTGAGCAAGAATGTATTTATTCTTTATTTATTGGAGGATTATTCCATAATCCTTGCCAGATATTAGGCTGCCTGTTGAGCAATACCACAAATCGGCAGCATGAATTTCATAGGTCAGCGATATAAGCAAATATTTGTAAACTGTTGTTGCAAAAAATAATTTCAGAGAATAGCTCTGAAATACACCAAAAATGTAATTTTAAACTCCAACCAAAAAGTCAGTAACAACCAGTATAGCTGCATTCTTTGAAGACAAACAATTTTGATGGCTATTTATGCCTGGTTTTGGTTTCTGAAATGGCCTAGAATTATCTTAGGGTAGCTCAGACTTCATGGATCATGAACTTGAGCCAACAAATGGAAATTAACTTCTAACTTTGTTCTATCCAGTTATTCTATATAGTATTTCAGAACTACTCAGAGAACAGTTCAGGATACATTGTACGTACTAACTATATACATGTTGGTTGATTATCATATCATAGAGAGATATATCATGGCGAGTGGCCACATGACAGAATAGAAAAAACTTAGTGGAAAGTTCTGGGTTTTAGTTTTGGTTTCCCTCTTTGGCCTCAGACAGCTAAGACATTCAGGACCTCAGTGTTCTGATACATAAGATGAAGGACAAGGTACTAGGTCAACACTTTATGTTAAAAAAAATACTTCCCAATAACAAGTTCTTTAAGGTGTACACTGGAAGAGATTGAAGTGTTCATAATCAGGTAACTTCCTCAACTTGGAAAGAATATCTATAAAAACCTACAGTTAACATGATACCTAATGGTGAGAAACTCAAAGCTTTACGTTTAAGATTAGGAACAAGGCAAGGCAAGGATCTCTCCATCTGACTATTCTATTTCAGTATTGTACTAGAAATTCTAGCTAATTCAATAAGATAAGACTAAGAAATAAAAAGTATAGAGATTTGAAAAGAAGAAATAAAATTATTTATTTTTTTTACAGATGACATGATCATCTATGTAGAAAACTGAAAATATCAGTAAAAAAAAATTTCCTGGAACTTATGATTACAGCAAGGTTGCAGAACACAAGACTAACATACAAGCCTATCATTTTCCTGTATACCAGCAATGAAAAGGGAAAATTGGAAACTAAAAACAGTATTATTTCATTAGCATAAAAATGAAATACTTAGGTAAAAATTTGTCAAAATATGTACAAGATCTGTAGAGGAAAACTACAAAACTCTGACGAATAATATCAAAAAACTAAATGAATGGAGAGATAGGAATGCTCAGTATTGTCAAGATACCAGTTCTTCCCAAACTGATTTATTGCTCAGTGAAGTCCCCATCAAAGCCCTCCTAAACAACATTAAATAAGTCAGCTATAATTGCAGTGCAGTCAATACTTATAGTAGAATTATGTCTCCTAATGTCTGCAAAAACATCACATTATGTACTTTGTTTACCTGCAACTAGTGTCTGAATAGAATTCTTTGCTCTGCATGTCACACTCTCACATACTGGTAGAAAAATATTATTTCATGTTTCAGGAAACATATTTGCTTTTTGATGACTTAACAGGATGCTATGCCTCTCTTACTTCTTAATAGCTGTACCCTGTTCTATTACCCACTAAACCCAAATTTTGTTATCCAACATTTTCCATTGTAATATTACATGTTGTGTGTGTGTGTGTGTGTAATCATGCATAACTATGAGTAGTATATGAGACAGAATTGTATACATCAGTTGAGATAAAATGAGTTCCCAAATATTGGTTCCCTGAACTAACTTAGTAACCTCCAAATAAGGATAATCTTAAGATGCATATATTATTGAGCTATACAATGATATTTATATTTTTTTAATATTTTATTTATTTACTTATTTTAGAGAGAGAGCATGCATGCAAGGGAAGGTGAAGAGCAGAGGGGGAGGAAGAAGAGGGAGAAAGAATCTTGAGCAGACTGAGCACGGAGCCAGTCATGGGGCTTGATCCCATGACCCTGAGATCATGACCTGAGCCAAAATCAAGAGTCAGATGCTTGACCAACTGAGGAACCCAAGCTCCCTGAAATTTATGTTTTTTTAAGTCATAGGTGATGCATAGGTAAGTGTATTTATCTTTAAAGCTTTCTAGATGATTCTAATCATCCAGATTGGAACCACTGTTCCAGGTCTTCTCCTTTAACTTTACAGGATATACAAATGCTTGGTGCCACAATCCAAGGTCTTTTATCTTTCCTGAATATAATTTCAATTTTTTTTTTAGTTTCAATTTTCTACTTACAATCTGAAGTGGCCAACAACAAATGGACAGAAAAGTTTTAAATAAACCAACCAACTTCACGTTTCCTTTTTTTTAAGTTCTAAGAGACTTATAAGTGATCCATGAAAACAGTCTCCATATTAGACAACTGAAAATTATCAAGTACCTGGATGTTTTCATTTTTATTTATTTGCTTTAGCATTTATTGAAATAGTTGAATTATGAAATACAGATCATATCTGCTTGGCAGTTGTGCTTATAAGAAAACTGAGTGTTATTAAAAATGATGTTGAGAAAATGTATCCATAGTCTATTTGGGGTCTATTCAGTTCATAAAGGCAAATCTGATAATTGACAAAATCACAAAGTAGATGAAATGTGTCTTTGACACTAATTTATTTCCTGGATCATTATACTTCCATTACCACCTAAGCTTGACCTTTTCCAGATGCTTATGTGTGGTTTTGCCTTCACATCATCAAGGTTTCCCTAAGTTGAGATCTATCTAAGGCCAACAGCAACTTTAGAATACTGAAAAGGAGAATCTGAAAGAAAACCTATGCCATAATCATGAAATTTTAGGTCCCCAAATGCCAGGGACAGGATATGGCAATTACAGAGGTTAAAGTTTCTATTCATACAGCTTCTATTATACCAGTATTCTTAAATTTTTATTCTATAATTTTTTAGCATTTGTGTTTTAGGGGTTTTTTCTTTTTTTTTTTAAGATTTTATTTATTTATTTGACAGAGAGAGAGAGATCACAAATAGGCAGATGCAGGCAGAGAAAGAGGAGGAAGCAGGCTCCCCACTGAGCAGAGAGCCCGATGTGAGACTTGATCCCAGGACCCTGAGATCATGACCTGAGCTGAAGGCAGAGGCTTAACCCTCTGAGCCACCCAGGCGCCCCATTTTTCTTAAGTTTTCTTAACTTTTGGTGCTTTTAGTGGTTTCTGACTAATTAAATCAATGCACAAAACAAATTGTGATAAAAATATAAAAATAGCCTCTAATTTTTTGGGAAAATTATTAATTATTGTTTAGAAGATTCAGAACCATTAAGCTGCCAGTTCCCCCGAATTTATATTATATTCCATCCAAATCAAAATCCAAGAATGATATTTTATAAGAAATGGAGTTGATTCTAAAATTTATATGGAAATAAAAAAACAGACTGGTCATCTTGAAAAGGAAGAGCTAAGTTGGAGGATTTATAATTTTTATCTCAAAAATTACTTTAAATCTTTATTAATCAAGACGACTTGTGGCATTGCCATGAAGATAAACAAATACATCAATAGAACATAATTGATATTCCAGAACTATGCCCAAAGAAATATTCTAATTAATTTTCAAAGAAGTAGTTAAAACTAACTCAAAGGGAAAATGTTAATTTTTTTTTCAGCAAATGCTGATGAGACAACTTGATTCCACACAGGGAAAAAGAAAACCATGGACCTCTACATAAAATCATCCATAGAAAGTAATTTGAATTGGATTACATACACCTAAAAGTAAATACAAAGTTTATAAAGCTTCCAAAAGAAAACCTAAAAGGGTATCTTTATGACTTGTAGTAAATAGCAATTTTTGGAAAAGACACAAATAGCATTAAAGATAAAAAGAAAAATGATAAAATTGGGCTTAATAAAAATTAAAAATTCTGTTCTTTGAAAGACATTAAGGAAATGCATTGGTGAAAGACTAAAAGAAAATATTTAAAATCATGTATCTGGAAAGTGACTTTATCCACACTTGATATTAGTCAAAAGGCTGAGAAGCTCTGATAAGTGACTTTATCCAAAATATATAAAGAACTTCCACTATTCAATAGTAAGACAAAGAGTGCAGTAAAAATGGGGGGGTGGATTTGGAAGTACACTTCAAAAGGAAAATATAAGCTTAAACAATAAACATATGATAGGTGTTCAGCAACACTAATCATCATGGTAATGTAAAACAAAACCATAGTAAGAATCCACTTTGCAGTTAATATAAATGCTAAAAATAAAAAGAGGCAGGGGAAGGGAGAGATCTCACATTGTAGAGGATGTGGAATAATTAGAACTGGAATGTGAAATGGTACAACCAATTTGATAGTTGTTAATAAAATTACACATGAACTTACCCTACAACTGAAGAATCGATATCATACATATTTATACAAAGTAATTGAAAACCTGAGTTCACAAAAAACTTTAAAAAAAATATTTATAGCACCTTTATTTATAATAGCCAATAACTAGAAACAACCAAATGTTTATCAGTGGGTGAGTAAATGAATTGTGGTGTGCCAATACACTAGTTCAGTGATAAAAAGGAGTGAGGGACTTACTGATTTACACAACAACATAAATAAATATAAAAACGTGTTAAAGAAAAATACCGGCGGCAAAGAGGACTTAATTGTATGAGGTAATCTACATGAAGTTCCAGAGCAGGCAAAGCAAATCTACTGCGATGAACAGCAGAAATGATTTTTTTTTTCCAGTTAATTTTAACTGAACAGTAGGGAATTTTCTGGAGGGGATTTCCATGCTCTGTATCTTGACTAGATTAGTATTTATATGGTGTATTTACTTGTCAAAACTCAAATAACCATTGTACTTAAAATCTGTGCATTTAAGTATAGATACATTATTCCTCAAAAACTCTCATCTCTACAATCAGTATTTGGATTGTTTCTGAATGTAAACATCTGCTCCAATGCTCTGAAACTGTTTTCACTTGCCTGTGTGCCAGTTAGTGACACCGGCTCAGAAGACACTGAAACAGATGTGCTTACTTTCCCTCACCAACCCAAGACCTTAAAACTGTCAAATCTCTCCTGTGGTGGGCAGACGGACTGACTGACCATCACATCCAGCTGGAGCCAGGATGAGCACGGAGAGGCTGTCCAGGAAGGCGAGCCCAGGGTGGAAGGTCCCGGGCGGGGGCGGGGTGGGGCAGGGTGGGGCAGAGGGGAGGAGGCGATGGCCCTGCGCTGTGGTGTAAGGGCAGCACACCTAGCCTAGTGGGACCATTGATTCCACCTTCGCTAGGGGAAGGGCAGGGGAAGGGGCGAGGAGAGAAATCCAATCTATCAGTAAAACCTACTGTTAACCTGGAAGGAGGTGAGACTGGGAAACAGACTAGCAAAGGTTTAGAGTGGCGGACAGGTGTCCCTCTCCTGATTAAGCAGTGTTTGGAAGAATGGTGGGATTGGAAGGGCAAAGATTTTGTCGTGTTTTTTAAATTGTCCATGAGAAGGGAGACCACAATCAGTTGTTTAATGATGATGTTCAGAATGCTGGAGAGGCCAAGTTTCCAGAGAGAAGAGGAGCTTGAGAGATCAACTGTCCTTCTGAGGTTGCTTTTCTCCAGGGACATTTGTTGGTTTTGAGTCTGAACTTCAGCAGGAGGCAGAGAATCTAGGCTTTAGGCAAGCAGAGGAATACTGGTAGACAAGAGAAGTAGCAAAACATTAGCAGTATCCCTGGGTCAGAGTGGCAATTTGGGGATTACAGGGCCTCATACACAGCAGTCAGTGCCACTTCAAGCCGTTTTCTGCATTCTCAACCTGCCTCGGGTGGAAGATTATAGTGTTGATTTGAAAATCTCTGGAATGCAGAAATTCAGTGCATTGAGGACAGAAATATTTGAGCTTATCAGTCTCTCTGTTAAAAGTCTTAGAAGGCTGTACTCTAGGAGGAGAGGCAAACCAGAGGTAGACTCTGACACAGAAAGCCACTCACACTGAACTCAGTTCCTGATGGCTATAAGGTGATCTCCCCTCAATGGAGAAACATGAATGCACTTAAGGAAAAATTACTGAAATTTTAGGACCCAGCAGGATGGCCTGAATATTTAGCCAGAATAGACCTGCCCTCATAAACAGGAAAGCCTAGCTTCCACTGATCTCAATTTCTAATTGGATTAAGATGGATTAGGATTTCATGTGACTCTTCAAATTTAAATACAATCTCAGTAGTTCTCAAATTATCTATTTTTTTCATATTAGCAGTGCTAAAAGAGAGATCAAAAATAAATAGAAACAAACCCATAGAGTATGAACCCAACCTTTCTACATCATGAACTAACAGCAGAGTGGCACAACATTGGGCTTCAAGGCATACTGTGTCTTAGAAATCCAAGATTTCTTCACTCACTGTGTTCCTACTAATTACACTGAGTTGAAGTCCATAAGGTGGAATCCCATGGTGCCTGTGATGAGGCTTGAAGTGTCGGGGTTTGGAACCAACAGCCAAGAAAGAATTCTTGAGATGTCGTCAGTGCAAAAAGGTAGTTTTATTAAAGCACGGAGCCAGGACCCGTGGGCAGAAAGCTGCCTTGGGATCATGAGGCTTGACCTATTATATACTTTCAAGTTGGCAGGGGGTTAGTAATAGCATAAGTCTTTGTGGAATTTTGGAAACAAGGTTTCCAGGATCTTGAGGGTGTTAGCTATTATTAGGAAAAGGTCATTTATTACTGTCTAAGAAAACCTTAGTCATGAGACCCTTCAGATGTATATCGGTGGGTCATATACTTGGAGGATGATGTCTTGAGGGGTAGAGATAAAGGAAGTTCCCAAATGAATTTTTATATGTTAAAGTAGAATAACAGGATCCTGGAGGGTTGGGATAATGTTAAGCTAAAATTGTCTTTTGCCCTTAGCAAAGTATTAACCTCAAGGTAGCTTAGTCCCTAGAGGGATGTCATTCTGTTTCAAGGACTTGTGAATGGCCGGTAAATAGTAAGGAAATTTAATTTTTTCTTTTGCCTTTGTTTCCCACACCACCTGCAGTGGTTGCTTTAGTTTGAACTTTGTAGAAGGAGAGCTCTTACTAGAAATGAAGAGGATAAAAAGATATCTTATAAAAACAATAATAATATCATTTTCAGTGCAGGAGATACAACGAATAAGAGAAGAGGACATATTTTTGGCAGGGCATTCTGGTTTTTGTATACTAACATCCTTCTACTTATAATCACCTGATACTGCAGGCCATTAGGTATCTGTCCCTTAAACAAAATTTTCACATTAACATCACGAAACAATCACAGACAGAAGCAGGTCCCCATGAAGATGACACTTAGTGGCAAAACTTTTTGAAACTCAGTTTTTAAAGTCATATCAACTAGATAAATTTAACTGACCAGTAAATTGTTTTTGTATTATCATTTTAAATCCCTGCACTGAAAAAATACAGTTAGTATTCTAGTACATCATTGCATAATTAACTCACAAAGTATAGATCAGGTGTACTAAAATTTAGGGGAATGGCAGAGTTTGTTTTTTGTGCCTGACTACATTCATACCCTCCAAGAAAATAATTTCAGCATTAAATAATGGCACATAATATTAATATTAATTTGCATGTCTTAAATTTCCAAAAAAAATTGAGTGCCATACTCTGGAATGAGTCTTTGAATGTACAGGTACTTCTGTCTACAGCCTAATCATATCTGATCCATCCTTGCTATTCTTTTGGCTGATCTTGCTGTAGGAAGGATGGAACTGTCCAAAGGGAAAGAATTTTCCCAGCTGATGTTGAATATCAATGCAGCTAATACTTTCTTACATTTGCGTAAAAGCTCAGAAATGACAAAGAAACTATTATGGACTAAGAACCACCGACTAGAGGTCAAAGAAATGCATATTATGATATGAAGTTTTTAGCACCTACTAAACCCTGTGTCTTGCTTTGTCTCTAAAATGGAGGAAAATAAATCATAGAAACACTTTGGATCCTTTCCACATGATATCATATTACATATAAATAATATATGTACATAAATATATGAATATATAAATAACATGTAAATAATATATAAAAATATATAATATTATATTACTTGCCATTAAAATCATGCTGTTTTATAAGATTTTTTCTTTACTCTGTACAACTCAAGAAGAGGGACCCCAGAAGGTAGGACAATCAGTGCAAGACCCCCTGATGAAGCTGGTAGGACACGTGGCGCCCACCTTCCAGAGCAAGGTCCCTGTATGCTGCAGACCAGCCTTAGCAGAGATGTGGGTCCCAAACCAAGGGATGTCTGGCAGGCGAAATAGACACAGACATGGAGATTTGATGCAAGCTGACAGACCTGAGGTCAGTCAGGAGAGACCTATGAAGCAGGCTCTTGCTCTGGCCCTGGCTCTGGCTCTCACTTTGCAGGTTCTCTCTTCGCAGGCTCTTTGGCTCTCAGGCTCTTTGGCACTCAGGCTCTTTGGCTCTCAGGCTCTGAGGCTTTGCCTCTGCTTTTGTCTCCACTTTTGTCTCTCTTTCTGTCTCTGCTTTTGTCTCTCTTTCTGTCTCTGCTTTTGTCTCTCTTTCTGTCTCTCTGCTTTTGCCTCGGCTTTTGTCTCTCTTTTTGTCTCTGCTTTTGCTTCTACTTTTGTCTCTCTTCTTTTGTGCAGGCTCTCTGCCTTTTCCTTTGCCTTTTGCTCTACCTTTGTCTCTCTTTGTCTCTCTTGAGTGTCAAGGGTCCCAGTTTTTTATTATTCCAGAGTGAGGAGGTTGGGGGATGCAGTTAGGTTAAAGTTTAACAAAGTGATTTTTGATTACAGTGTCTTTGTTAGAGAAACATAGTGCTTTGATTAGGGAAACGTGTTTTTGCAGGTGCACCTATCTATAGTTCAGAGT
Organism: Spilogale gracilis; assembly: GCA_004023965.1. Taxonomy (NCBI): domain Eukaryota; kingdom Metazoa; phylum Chordata; class Mammalia; order Carnivora; family Mephitidae; genus Spilogale; species Spilogale gracilis. Next base: position 28,483 of record PITA01010518.1, read on the forward strand.
TAACTCCCAAAGCCAAACCAAGGACACGTTGTTCAGTAAGGTTTTTTACAGTTTCTTACATTTGGCGCCTGGATGATAAGGGGTAGACTAATGATATGGTGTTTTTTAATTAGGTTTTACAAACAAGAAGGCAATTGAAAGGCTTAGATGAGTTATGTACAAAATTTTAGCTACATTATTAATACAATGACCAAAAGTTAGTTTGTCTGGTGACAAGGAGAAAAATAACTTCTTTTGCAAAGGTAAAAGTATTTGCTCAAGCCTGTTTTTCCATGACTGGGTACAGAACTCTTTATTTGCAGACCCTTTGTGTGTGTGGCAATGTCCTTGTTAGCATAGTTTTATTTCTTATATTAAGCCCTTTATTTAACCATTTAAAAACCCTGACAATGTCCTCCACAGAGCTGCAGGATATCTAAGATTAAGCTATTTTTAATGATGGTAAGTAGAAACAAAAACATTTACTTGATTAAGTGAAGTAAGAAGAAATAGTGTCAAAGAATTTATGGTAGTTAAACAGACAAGGAACAATGGAAACAAATATTTTTTGGTGTTGATGATTGCAACTTTGCAGAGCTCTTTCACTTTGAGGGAGGATCATGGTTCTCCATGCCTTGGATGAGCGCTTGCCCAGGTGCACGTCCCAGGGACACAAAAGAGATATTGCTCTGGCCCACAGGGTACGTGGCTTTCCAGATTCTTGGTGGGGAAAGCCTGGAGGGACTTTCATCCACATTCACAGGTACCTCCACCAAGTTTTTGGTGGCTTACAGCATGGCGGGAGGGGTGGATCACACCGTCCCTGCCAGCTGTATTTGCATAAAGTGTTTTATGGGCTCCATGGTAATGCTGTTGTTGAACCTAATGTAATATTATTTTGCCAGTGTTGAGAACAAAGTTATCTTGACAGATGGGAGGTGGACCCAGATTGACATGACAGACTACACAATCATTGCTACTGTCCATCATCTCGGAAAGAGGGTATTTCATACTTAACAGATTGAGAAAAATAGCCTCAAGTTTAGGCCGGGTCAGGGGTTGGGTATTCATTATGTGGGTGAGGCTCTTTCCTTACCTTGGATGACTGTAAAAGGGGTTAGCAAGATAATTGCTATCCTAGCTATCCTGAACAGGATAACTAGGATGAGATCATAAATATTTACTGTGTTAATATTATGTTTCCTTGTGATCTACTGTAGTCTTTGGCATCTCAGAAAATATTTCCGATAGATGCCATTCCCATTGTGCCTTCTAATGCTTGCAAACCAGTAAAGTCGGAGGAATTCAAATTAAATGAAGAGAACATCACAACAATATGACCAAGAGTTCAAAGAAATCACACTGTCAGATCACCTTCTCTACCAACACTGGCCACGTCTCATCAGTTTCTCTATTTGTAAAGGAATGAATAAAACTGATCATTAACTTCCAAATATTTATTTTCAGAAGGGGATTCTATTAAAGTTAATGCCCATATAGAATCCCTATGTAAAACACAGACAAAAGTAAAGTTGTGTTTTTGAATCATATGTGAAAGCAGCGAGGCTTGCTTTGTACCATTAAAGAAACAGGAACAATAGTCAAAATCTGATACAAATAAAATACCATGTTCTAAGAATTTTATTGGCAAATTCTTCTGTGTGTATAGGGAATAGAAAGAAAGCCCTATTTATATTCAAGATAACATGAGAAGAGAGAAGGATCCTAAACATATTTTATAAAACATAAAATCTTTAATGAACTTGTCCCTACAGAAGAATGTAAGAAAGTAAAATGAGAGATAAATAACATATTGAGAATAATTGTAAAAATCCTAAATAAAATCCTAAAACAAAATTAGAAAAATCCTAAATAAAAATCCTATGAAAAGGAATTTTATGGTGTTATACATAAAACACATACACATACACAAAGTATGGTTTATCTACAGATCATAAACTTTGATAAATAAAGTTTGGGTGAAAAGGAACAGGGAAAAAGGTGTTCTCACCAAAGTTGTATTTATACATTGGTGAAGTAACTATGTAGGAGAATTTGTCAATATGCATTTCAAAAATACACACTGCACTGACCTAATGACCACTCCTTATAAATGTCTCTACATGTGTGAACTCCTATAAATAAGGATACTTACAGGCTCCTGGGTAGCTCAGTTGGTTTAGCATCTGCCTCCTTGTTTCAGGACATGATCTCACTGGTATGAGAGGCAACCCCATATTGGGCTCCACACTCAGCATGGAGTCTCCCTGAGGATTCTCTGCCTCTTCCTCTGCCTCTCCCCCTGCTTGCACGTGCCATTTCTCTCACTTTCTAAAGGAAAGGTAAAATCCTTTAAAGACTTTAAAAAATAAAAAGAATAAGGATATTCACTACAATGTTATTAAAGTAGCAAAAAGTTGAAAACCATCTAAATATTATTTAGTAGCAGAATCATTAAGTAATCTATGAGTAACATACAGTTTCCCATGCATGTTGGCACTAGCATCAGATACCCTGAAACATCCCAGTTAACTTTAACTCCAACATGGAAAATCTTTCAAGCACAACTGGCATTTATTAATTAACATTATGGATGTTATGAATGTTTTGTTATAATATTTATGAGGCTGAGACAGAAGCTAAATTCAAGGGAGTACAGACCTTTCTCCTGTGTTCTTGCTTTTCTATTTTAAAAGTTTTTATTTAAAAGCTTTCTATTTTCACTTTTGAACAACAAAAGCCACCAAATGTCTACAAATAACCCTGCTCAAAGAATAAGATTCCCTGAAACTCTTATTTAGAGTGTACTGCCCCTATATATTGATTCTGTCTGTAAATAAAACAGTCTTCAGTACAAGAATGGATCAGTCACAAGAATCTTGCAGCTGCCTGGCTTTATGTTGTTCAAAAAATGTATCAGATTACAATTGTTCAGTTAGAATTGATCCCCCCCCCCAAGTCTGTACCTGCAGTGGAGCTTCCAAATGAGAGTGTGATGTTCTTGATGGAAACTGCTTTTTCTTAACACTTTTCAAATCTCCCACAGATTCATATGGCCCTAAAGAATGTCTATCTGTCTTTCTATCTATCTCCATGTATACATGCACATGTGTGTATGTAACTGAATTGATTTTTAATGTTCAAAAGAAATTTGGGATATAGATTTCCCATGGCTGTTTTGTCTTATTTCTGACTGTATAGCAGGAGTCTTCTCAGTATCTGTTTTTATTTAATAAATTAAAAGAGAAATTGCCATTTCTTTATACATCTGTAATGTTTCAAGCCAGGACTGAGAGACTGATACATATTATGTTATTTAATTCTCCTGACAATGCTATGAAGTAGATCTTATTATCTTTAGCTTGTAGTGGAGGAAATAGAAGCTCAGAGAGGTTAAGTATATTGTTCAAACTCATCTAGCTAATAATCAGTACTGCTGGGATTCAAAACTATTTTTATGATTAAAAATTTTAGCCAACATACCTTAAAAAAAGATCTATATGGCATATTTATATTGACTTTATCTCTACCATTTAAAGTACTTTTAACTCTGGGGGCACCTGTATAGCTCAGTCAATTAAGTATCCAACTCTTCATCTCAGTTCAGGTATTGGTCTCAGGGTCCTGGGATCAAGCCCCAAGTAGCACTTTGTGTTCAGCAAGGAGTCGGCTTGGGATGCCTTCTTTCCCTCCCTCTGCCCCTTGCCCCTCAACTCTCTTTCTCTCACACACATAAATAAATAAAACTTAAAAAAATAAAATAAAATACTTTTAATTCTGGTAAGGCACATATTAGCTTCTGAGGTTATGAACCATTATGAATTTGCCACCTAATTATGGTAAGTTTATTTTCTAGACTTATAAAACATGTTTCCTTGCTATAGCCAGAAGCTTCCAAATAAAACACAAACATCTTAGAGAGAGAGAAAAACTGTTCTACTTCTCGAGGTAATCAAGCCCTCTGTGTATTCCTAGAACTGCCTGTCCTTACCAACCTCATTCCCAGAAACATTCACGATCAATTGCTGTGAAATTAAAGATGGAAGTCTAATTATGAAAAAATAGAAATGTACATGCGATATTAGGAGAAGGAAAGGAAAAGTTATTTGGGGGAAATAGGAGGGGAGACAAACCATGAGAGACTGTGGACTCCAAGAAACAAACTGAAGGTTTTAGAGGGGAGAGGTTGGGGAGATGGGTGAGCCTGGTGGTGGATATTGAGAGGGGCATGTAGCGAATGGAGAACTGGGTATGGTGCATAAACAATGAGTCATGGAACACTGAAAAAAAAAAAGAAAGAAATGTGCATGCATATACCAAAATGTATTTAACACAGAATATATATATTCCTAAAAAGTGATCTGTTTAAATTTTATTATGGGTAAACATCGTAATAAAGTTTGAGATGGTTCTGACATCATGAATAATTAGTATTATAATTTCATTCCTACTGCTTGGAAAATCAAAGTCAAACTAGCAAAACTAGTAGTTTTTAAAAGGCAGATGAGACAAATGTATCATTAATAAATGGTAAGGTTAAGGTATAATTTTACTGTATAAAAATAAAGCTTAGGAGTGCCTGGGTAACTCAGTGGGTTAAGCCTCTGCCTTTGGTTCAGGTCATGATCTCCAGGTCCTTGGATGGAGTCACACATCAGGCTGCCTGATCAGCAGGGCATCTGCTTGTCTCTCTCCCTCTGCCCAGACTCATGCTCTCTCTCTCTCTCTGTCTCTGAAAAAAATAAATAAAATGTAAAATAAATAAATAAATAAATAAATAAATAAATAAATATTAAGTTTAGATTAACTATTTTTTTTGCTTTAAATATATTTTATTTTTTCACTGTTCCAAGATTCATTGCCCATGCCCCACACCCAGTGCTCCATGCAGTAAGTGCCATCCGTACCCACCCCCAGGCTCACCCATCCCCCCACCCCCTCCCTCCAAGTCCCTCAGTTTGTTTCTGTGTCCAAAGTCTCTCTTGTTTTGTTTCTCTCCCTGAACTACTCTACCTACCATTTACTTTCCTTCTTCTACTGTCCTCTATACTACCCCTTAGGCACCACAAGTAAGTGAAACCATATTGACTTTCTCTACTTGACTTATTTCACTCAGCATAATCTCTTCCAATCTGGTCCATGTTGCTACAAAAGTTGGATATTCATCCTTTCTGATGGAGGTATAGTACTCTATTGTATATATGCACCACACCTTCTTTATCCATTCATCTGTTGAAGGGCACTTTGGCTCTTTCCACAGTTTGGTGACTGTGACCATTGCTGCTATGAACATTGGGGTACATATGGCCCTTCTTTTCACTACATCTGTATCTTTGGGGTAAATACCACGTAGTGCAATTGCAGGGTCATAGGGTAGATCTATTTTTAATTTTTTAAGGAATCTCCACACTGTTTTCCAAAGTGGCTGCACCAACTTGCATTCCCACTAACAGTGTAAGAGAGTTCCTCTTTCTCTGCAGCCTCTCCAACACTTGTTGTTTCCTGTCTTGTTAATTTTGGCCATTCTGACTGGTGTAAGGTGCTATCTCAGTGTGGTTTTGATTTCAATTTCCCTGATAGCTAATGACAATGAACATTTTTTCATGTGTCTGTTAGCCATTTGTATATCTTCTATGGAGAAGTGCCTCTTCATGTCTCTTGCCCATTTTTTGATGTGTTCATCTTCTTTTTGGATGTTGAGTTTGAGTAGTTCTTTATAGTGCTTGGATATCAGCCCTTTCTCTATAGTGTCATTTGCAAATATCCTCTCCCATTCTGTGGGTTGCCTCTTTGTTTTGTTGACTGTTTCCTTTGCTGAGCAGAAGCTTGTTATTTTGATGAAGTCCCAAAAGTTCATTTTCGCTTTTGTCTCCTTTGCCTTTGGAGACATATCTTTAAAGAAGTTGCTGTGGCCGATGTCAAAGAGGTTACTGCCTATGTTCTCTTCCAGGATTTTGATGTATTCCTGCCTCACGTTGAGGTCTTTCATCCATTTCGAGTTTGCCTTTGTGTGTGGTGTAAGAGAATCATCTAGTTTCATTCTTCTGTATGTAGCTGTCCAGTTTTACCAGCACCATTTACTGAAGAGACTGTCTTTTTTCCACTGGATATTTTTTCCTGCTTTGTCAAAGATGATTTGCCCATAGATTTGTGGGTCCATATCTAGACTCTCTACTCTGTTCCATTGGTCTATTTTTCTGTTTTTGTGCCAGTACCGTGCTGTCTTGGTAATCATGGCTTTGTAATAAAGCCTGAAGTCAGGTAATGAGATGCCCCCAGCTTTGTTTTTCTTCTTCAGCAATTCCTTAGCAATCCGGGGTCTTTTATAGTTCCATATAAATTTTAGGATTGTTTGTTCCAATGCTTTAAAGAATGTTGGTGGAATTTTGATCAGAATGTCATTGAAAGTATAGATTGATCTGGGCAGTATAGACATTTTGACAATGTTTATTCTTCTGATCCATGAGCATGGAATGCTCTACCATCTTTTTGTGTCTTCTTCAATTTCTTTCATGAGTGGTCTGTAGTTCCTCGAGTACAGATTCTTGACTTCTTTGCTTAGATTTATTCCTAAGTATCTTATGGTTTTTGGTGCTATAGTAAATGGAATCGATTCTCTGATTTCCCTTTCTATATTTTCATTGTTAGTGTATAAGAATGCAACTGATTTCTGTGCATTGATTTTGTATCCTGTCACATTACCAAATTGTTGTATGAGATCTAGTAGTTTGGGGGTAGAGTCTTGTGGGTTTTTCACGTAGAGTATCATGTAATCTGCAAAGAGAGAGAGTTTGACATCTTCCTTGCCAATCTGAATACATTTTATTTCTTTCTGTTGTCTGATTGTTGTTGCTAGGACTTCTAAAACTATGTTTAACAGTAGTGGTGAGAGTGGGCATCCTTATCTTGTTCCTGATCTCAGAGGGAAGGCTGTCAGTTTTTCCCCATTGAGAATGATATTCGCTGTGGGTTTTTCGTAGATAGATTTTACGAGGTTGAGGAATGTTCCCTCTATCCCTATACTTTGAAAAGTTTTAATCAGGAACGATGTTGTATTTTGTCAAATGCCTTTTCTGCATCAATTGAGAGTACCATGGGGTTCTTCTCTCTTCTCTTATTATTTTTTTCTATCACATTAATTGATTTGCGAGTGTTGAACCACCCTTGCATCCCTGGGATAAATCCCACCTGGTCATGGTGGATAATCTTTTTAATGTATTGTTGGATCCTGTTAGCAAGGATCTTGTTGAGAATCTTGGCATCCATATTCACCAGAGATATTGGTCTGAAGTTCTCCTTTTTGATGGGATCTTTGTCTGGTTTGGGGATTAGAGTAATGCTGGCTTCATAGAAAGAGTCTGGGAGTTTTCCTCTGTTTCTATTTTTTGAAAGAGCTTCAGGAGAATAGGCATTATTTCTTCTTTGAATGTTTGGTAGAATTCCCCGGAGAATCTGTCTGGTCCTGGACTCTTATTTTGGGGGAGGTTTTTGATCATGCTTCAATCTTGTTACTAGATATAGGTCTATTCAAATTGTCAATGTTTTCCTGTTTCAGTCTTGGAAGTTTATAGGTTTCTAGGAATGTATCCATAACTTTTAGGTTGTTAAACTTATTGGCATATAATTGTTGATAGTAATTTCTGATGATTATTTCGATTTCATTAGTGTTAGTTGTGACCTCTCCCCTTTCATTCATGATTTTATTAATTTGGGTCTTCTCCCTTTTCTTTTGATTAATTTGGCCAATGGTTTATCGATCTTATTGATTCTTTCAAAGAACCAGCTTCCAATTTCTTTGATGTGTTCTACTGTATCTCTAGTTTCTGATTCATTTATCTCTACTCTAATCCTAATTATTTCCCATCTTGTGTTGGGGGTTAGTTTAAGTTTTTGTTGGTTTTCAAGTTCTTTAAGGTGTAATGAGAGTTGGTGTATTCAGGATTTTTCAATTTTTTTGAGTGAGGCTTGGATGGCTATGTATTTCCCCCTTAGGGCTGCCTTTGTTGTATTCCAGAGGTTTTGGATTGATGTATCTTCATTCTCTTTGGTTTCCATGAAGTGTTTCAGTTCTTCTTTGATTTCCTGGTTGATCCACAGATTCTTGAGCAGGATCGTCTTTAGCTTCCAAGTGTTTGATTTTCTTCTGAACTTTTTATGGTAGTTGAATTCCAGTTTCAGGGCATTGTGGTCAGAGAATATGCAGGGAATAATTTCAGTCTTCTGGTATCAGTTGAGCCCTGATTTAGGACCTAGTATGTGGTCTATTCTGGAGAAAGTTCCATGTGCACTCAAGAAGAATGAGTATTCTGCTGTTTTAGGGTGGAATGTTCTGAATATATCTATGAGATCCATCTGGTCCAATGTGTCATTCAAAGCTCTTGTTTCTTTGTTGATTTTCTGTTTAGATGATCTGTCCAGTGCTGACAGTGGTGTGTTAAGATCTCCTACAATTAATGTATTTGTATCAATATGATTCTTTATTTTCCTAAGGCTTATGTAGCTGGCTGCTCCCAAGTTGGGGACATAAATATTTTAAATTGTTAGATATTCTTGGTGTATAGACCCTTTGAGATGATGTAGTGTCCTTCTGTGTCTCTGACTACAGTCTTTAGTTTAAAATCCAATTTGTCTGATATGAGAATCACTACCCCGGCTTTCTTTTGGAGTCCATTGGCATGAAAGATGGTCTTCCTTCCCCTCACTTTCAATCTGGAAGTGTCTTTAGAATCTAAATATGTCTCTTGTAAACAGCATATGGATGTGTCCTGTCGTTTATCCAGTCTGCAACTCTGTGCCTTTTTATTGGAGCATTTAGGCCATTCACATTGAGAGTGATTATTGATAGATACGTTTTTATTGACATCATGTTGCCTGTGAAGTTCATGTTTCTGTAGATTACCTCTGTAAATTTCTGTGCTGTGTCACTCTTGGGTTTATTTCTCATTTATAGAACCTATCTAAGTATTTCTTGTAGTGCTGGCTTGGTGGTTGCATAATATTTTAGACTTTGGCAGTCCTGGAAGCACTTATCTCTTTCCATTTTGAAAGTCAACCTTGCTGGGTACATTATCCTTGGTTGCATATTTTTGTCATGTAATTTCCTGACTGTGTCTTGCCAGCCCTTTCTGGCTTGCCAGGTTTCTGTGGAAAGGTCTGATATTATTCTGATGGTCCTCCCTCTATAGGTAAGGGATCGCTTCCCCCTAGCTGCCCTTAAGACATATTCTTTGGTTTTATGATTCACGAATTTCACAATTATGTGCCTGGAGGTTTTTCTGGCCTCATTGATCTTGGGGGGTGTCCTCTCTGCATCTAGGACAGGAACACTTGTTTTATTCCCCAGATTAGAGAAATTTTCATCCATGATTTGTTCAACTATATCTTCTAGGCTTCTCTCTCTCTGAACTCCTTCGGGGATTCTAATAATTCTGATATTGGAATGTTTCATGGCATCATTTATTTCCCTTATTCTGTTTTCATGGGATTTTAGCTGTTTACCTCATGACTTCTCTTGCTCCTCCTTCTTAATTCATTTGTCTTCTAAATCACTGATACGATCTTCAGCTTCACTTACTCTGGCTGTTAGCATATTTAAATTAGATTGCATCTCATTAATAGCCTTTTTAACCTCCACTTTCACTTCTGTTATTAGGGCTTCCATTTTGAGACTAATGTTCTTTTCCAAATTAGCCATTGCTTGGAAAGTTTCTGCCCTGAATTCCATTTCTGGCATATTGTTTATGTCCATTTCCAGTAATTCTGTGACTTGGGTTGCAGTCTCAGGGTTCTTCTTCTGTTGGTTGTTCCTCCTCTGAGTCATTGTTGTGAGGAGTGGTTGAGGTAGTGTATAGCTAAATATATCAGCCACTATCACATGAATTGTTTGCTGGAAGGTTTTGGAGCAATCAGAATTCACCACCAAAAAGTAAGAAGAAAGAAAAAAGAGAACGGGATAAAGGAAGCAAGAAAAGAAACCCTGCCAGAGGGGGCCCAGTGGTAGGATTTATATGGTACAAAACTACTACAGAGTAAAGAAAAAGGCCATCAAGAGTAAATGAAGAGATCAAAAAGCTAAGCCCAACCTGAGTGACCCCCAAGACCAGTATTTCTATAATACAAAGGCCAAAACAGTTACACAGAAACACCGACAGACTAGAGTGGGAAGGTGAGGACAGACACTCCTTGTGGGCAAGGAAAGTATTTCAGATCCTCCCGAGTTTGTCTTGTTATTATTGTTGGAGGAGCCCACTTTCTAAAGATATAGGGAGATTAGAACTGATTGTATATAGGGGTAGTATTGAATAGGGATTTAGGTTTATCTTGAAGCTTATAATTATACGTATATTTAAAAGAAAAAATAAAGGAAAGAAGAGGGAAGAAAGGGAAAAAATAGATAAAGCAAACAAACAAAGGAGAGGTAACAACAACAACAGAAAACACAGGGATGTGTTTGAAAAAATTTCAAGGTAAAAAATTGTTATGGAGCGTTCTATTAAGTATCACATTGTGATAAAAATGGGTTAAAAATTAAAAGTACAAAAACTGTGAGAATGAATTTTTAAGTTTAAAGTGGAAACTTTAAAAGTAAAAATAGAAAAATGTTAAAAAAGCAAATAAGGTGAAAAACTCTATTAATAAAGCATACAGATTTTGGGGCAGTACCAGGAGTTTAATAAATTGCCTTCCCTCCCCCCCATGTTGGGGTTTATAGTTTGGGTGCTCTCCTCAGGTGCTTGCCTTCTGGGGGCAGGGCCTGCTGCGCTGTTTTCAGTCCCTTCTACCTGGGCTGTGTCTCTCCACCCCCTGCCTAGGGACTGGGCTCTGTGGTAACCAGGTTGTCAGGATTCAGTTCTCTGAAAGGTTTGCTCTTTTGCCGCTCTTTGCAGCTGGTGCAGAAGTCAGGTCAGAGCAAGATGTCTGCGCCCAGACCTCCTTCCCAGAGAGAGCCCCTAATCAGCAACCCTCTGGATGATGGTGGGGGGTGTCCCACAGCCTCTCCCTGTATCCTTTCCCTTGGCCGCCTGTCACAGATGGGTGGGAGCAGATGCTGGTTTGATTCCTGTCCAAAGCCCCCGCTTGTCATTTCGCTCCCGCGCTGCGAAAACCGCAACTGAGTTTGGGTCCTGCAACCTTGTCTGTGCCCAGGGAGTCTGTGGTGCACCCCTATGCAGGAGGGACTGAGGACCCGCCGCCCTGCACATCCTGCGCAAGTCTGCAAAATCGCCTTCCCTGAGGGGTCCATGCTTGGCCCATGGGGTGGAGAGAAGCAGCAGAGAAAAGCAGTGGAGGAAAGAAGAAAAAAAAAGGAATAAAGCAGCAGAAAATAGACTCCGCTCCGCTGTGTTCCCTCCCCACAGCCCCCAGGCGTACTTTCTCTCTGCCGATCTATTTCCCCGGCTGCCCCTCAGGCACTCCGCTTCTGTTTGCTTTGAATCAAGCTGTATTCTGCTGTTGTTCCCCAAACACAGAACACTTTCGTGCTGGGGTATTGCCTTCCAATGGGTCTCCTCTGCGGGCTTCTTCCCCGGCGCCCCTTGTCTTTGGATATCCCTCCGATCTCTCTCCCTCCACTCTACATCTTTGCTGATGCTCCTTGTCCCCCGCGGTGATCCAGAAGTGCGAAATATCACATTTCAGGCTGATTTCATGGGTGCTCACAGTGTTCCTGTAGTGTTTTTTGCAGGAATTGAGCTCACTTCAGGGGACTGCCCGAAATGAGGTCACCTGGCCTTCCGCCATCTTCAAGAGAGTCTCTATTTAACTATTTAACTGTTAACTAGATTTTATATATATATATGCATTTATGTATACATATATATAAATATATAATATAGTGAGAATTTAAGATTTCAGTGTGTGTGGAGGGGTTTGGGTTAATCTCTTCTCACATATCCTTTTCTTTATTTGACTGTTGTTTAAACAGTTATTGGAACTAATGAAAATAAACTTCCTGTTACAATGGTGATAAATCTATCCACTAAGACAACTTCTTCTTTATGGGATTTTTTTCTGTTTTGGATTTTTCAATTGTTAATTACTATCCAGAACTGGAGAAAGTCAAGAAAATAAATAACAGAACAAATAGAGCCCGAACAGGACATAGGCAGAGCCCCCGGACTCACAGCCACTTCTCAGCAGTCCTGCTCTGTTTGGATTCATTCCCCAGGAACCAACAGGACTGATGAGGCCACTTTGTCCTGAGAGTGAGCCGAGCAGGGCCTATCCACTCAGCAAGGTCCCTTTACCCTTGCTATTGCTATGTTTGGGGGGAGAGCTAACAACCTAGGTCTGTGTGTCTCAGTGCACGGCAATCACCATCCCTGAGGACTGGCTCAGCATGGTCACTGAGGTCCACCAAACAGGGGAAGCCAGAGACTCCTGCTTAAAGGATACAGTAGGGAACCTTGCAGTACCTCAGCATATGGAAGCAACTATCAGGATAACAATAGAGCAAACGTTAGTGTAATTTGACACTGTGAAGGCCAAGCAGATGGAAAGAAACCAGCTGGGGCCTTGCGATTTCTGTGAGTTGCCGAAACAGATTCGGAAGTCCATCTTCTCCTAGCACCTGAGAACTCCTATTCTGTTACTTCTTACTGAGAGTACTATGTTTTTGTATCTCAGTGGGAGGAAAACACGTTATTCTTGTTTTACAGAAGCATCACAAAGCACTAATTCACAATCACAGAGTTTTCATTATATCAAGAGGAGGTGATTGATGTTATTTAATTGGCTTTAACAGTGCAGCTTCTATTGATTTTCTTCTTGATGCTTTGCCGTACAAGACTTGACAAGTGGCAGTTTTGTTGTTGTTGTTTTCAAATTAGGTTGTTGAAGATGGTGATGAAATTCACAAACGCTTTTTCTGCCTAGATAAAGTAGCGGAGATATGTCGGAGGCCAACTTCCTGCCAGTCACCCCGCTAAGCTCTGCTGAAAGCAACTCTCTCTCCAGACAGTCTTGCCAGCCTGCAAATCACCACCCAGTGCTCAATTCACTTCTTTGGATTCATGACAAAATACTGATTGAGAGGGGTCTATAGCCTACTTACTTAGAAGGAAAGCCAGCCTTAAGTCAAGGTGAACTGGACAAAACAATCAAGTGGAGCAGACAGGCCATAATTCAGCTTAAAAACAGGTTAAAGGAAGCAAAGGTAAAGGCAGAGAATGACTGTGTTGTCCCCTGGAGACACTAATGCCAATACAGGAAGGGGGACATGGGAACAAGGGGCCATGAAAATGTCAAAATATCAGATTCATCATATGAGATGGGATTAGAATTGTGAAAATTAAGCCATGTCAGGCTTTCAAGAGCCAAGTCCAAAAAAAAGGATGTATGATCTGAGTAGTAATGTTCATATATATATATGAATTTACCAATCACATTGTATCACACAATCATCACACAATCATTTTTCAGAGGACCTCAGCCACTCGGACCTGCCATCATGTTTTTAGGGTTGATGTTTAATATGTGGTATTCTATTCCCAGTAGCTGGTTCCTATGCCACCTTCACTCTCCCTCCCTCCCTCCCTCCTTCCCTCCCTCCCTCCCTCCTTTCCTCCCTCCCTTCCTTCCTTCCTTGCCTGCTTCTTTCCTTCCTTCCTTCCTTCCTTCCTTCCTTCCTTCCTTCCCTCTTTGCTCTCTCTCTCTCTCTTTCTTTACTTTTGCCTAAGTTTTCTACCTGAATTTGGCATTTCCTTTCACCCATTTAGTTTTGATGACACTGGATCAGATATTGATTAAGATGACCAAGGGAATGAAGAAGGGCTGTATTATATGTATCAGGATAAACTGCACTGTTTATAGTTTTGAAAGAATTTCTTCCCTGAAAACACATTCTGGATATTCCTGAGGGAGTGTTTATTTGTTTCATGAAGAATAATTGACTAAAGTTTTTTTTTAAGACTTTATGTATTTGACAGAGAGAGAGAGGGAGAGAGAGCACAAGCAGTGGGAAGGGACAGAGGGAGAGGAATCAGCAGATTCCCCACTGAGCAGGGAAACACCCGATAGGGCTCCATCCCAGAACCCTGAGATCATGAACTGAGCCATCCAGGAGCCTCTGACTAAAGATATTGGTACATCTTGAAATGCAGATTTGACTGAGATGGGCAAATTTCTAACAACTGTGCGTAATTACATCTTAGTGTGTAGAGAATGTAAAGGAAAATTGCATTGGAGCTCCTTCTGTCCCAAAGTGATCTCCAAAGAAAAATAAGCTCGTAAGTGTGCATTTTGATGGGAGATGAAAGTCAGAAGTCTACATTTATGTTGTTTCTGTTCTACTTATGAAGGTTCAACAGTTTCTTATTCTATACAGGTAATGTCCAGGTACTCTGCCCACCTCATAGAGTGTCCAGTAGTTCTCCTTCCAGAAACTACTAAAGCAGTCCTCAAATGTTAGTTTGTGATATTGACACTGAAACAGCTCTTTGTCTTGTTTGATAACTATGTTTCCCATAATACTTTTTTAAAAAGCCAAAACCAATATAGTTTTCTTCAAAATACTAAAATTTAACTAAAACAAAAGGGTGGAGGGTTTTTAAAGCCTGGGGTGGGAAGGATCAGAGAACAAGGCTGGAGAGAGTTTTATAACATGGATCAAAACCTCCCTCCTCCCACAAAAACTGGAAGTTAGGGGAGGAAGCTGATGTTTACATTTCAAAGAGATGGTTCCCAGGTCCCAGAGAATGACATTCTTAGGGTGTAAAATTGGCAAAGGAACTTTTGAAAAGATTTACATCTCAAATGGGCAGAGAAATTATTTACAATAATAGGTTTTCCAAAGCAAAATACTCTAAGAAAAGGGAGTTCAGGACCTAGATTCAGTTAAAAGCCTGTCTAAGTTTAGTCAAGTGGAGGAAAACATGAAGGCTCTCATGGTCACACTAAAACCATACTGTAGCCTTCACTAAAGAAATGAAATACTTATTTCCCTAACTCAGGATCTAGCCATGTATATGCCACTCAGTACCCATGCCTCAAGAGAACATATGTTTCTGTTTATTCTCCTCTCTATCACTTTAAGAACATGCCTGGGCTACCTCACTGGTCACTGGGGACTATGTGAGGGGCATAGAACAGAGGTACTCCCAAGTGACCACAGATGTGTGAGTGAGCCCCTAGTCCAGCCACCCCTCAGACAACCTGTAGACCCATGAATCATAATAAATGACTGTTGTTTTAAGCCACCAGCTTTGGGGTGCTTTGCTACACAGTAAAACTAACTGATAAAACATCCATGAGTTAGGGGCAGGATGAACACTGTGGGAGGCCGTATCCAGGATGTAAATCTTTGAATAGATGGGGTGGTGTCCACCCTAAAATAAAACAGCCAGTTATTTTCCAGTAAAATGGGTTTATTCAAGAATAGCAGAGAAAATCCAATTTGGGATACACAAGCTATGGCAAGTCTGAAAATTGATATGGAGAACAAAGCAAAAGAAAAAAATAGATGTCTTTATAACTTAACCCTTTGACAAGTCCTCAGGATAGGCAGAATGACCATCTAGGAACTCAACTACCTCAATGTTAATACTTTAACTCATTTGCCTGAACTCTAGGATCCTCTAAGTCTCCTTTGACATATAAAAATTTCTTTGGAAGCTTTCTTTATCTCTACCCTCCAAGATATATGTTGACAATCATCCCCTGAGCATATGGCCTACACTCATGACTAAGGTTTTACTAGATAGTAGTAAGTGAACTTTTTCTAACAAAAGCTATCTCCTCAAGGTCCTAGAAACCTTGCTTCCAAATTCCTTAGAGACTTACACTATCCCTAACACCCTCTCAACTAGAAAGTATATAAGGGGCCATTCCTCACAACCCAAGTGCAGTTTTTTCTGCCCATGGTCCTGTTCCAATGTTTTAATAAAACCACCTTTTTGGGGGCACTTGGGTGGCTCAGTTGGTTAAGCAACTGCCTTTGGCTCAGGTCATGATCCCAGAGACCTGGGATCGAGTCCCACATCGGGCTCCCTCCTCAGCAGGAAGCCAGCTTCTCCCTCTCTCACTCCCCCTGCTTGTGTTCCCTCTCTGACTGTGTTTCTCTCTGTAAAATAAATAAAAATCTTAAACAAAACAAAACAAAACACCTTTGTGCACCTAAGGCATCTCAAGAATTCTTGGCCATTCACTCCCAGACCCCAAAGGAAAGGAATATCATAAAGAAAAGAAGGAAGCAGACAAGGGTTGCTTTGAACAAAAGTCATTGGAAGTAACTAGAAATTAAATAAAAATTTGGGGTGCCTGGGGGTATCAATCAGTTTATTATCTGACTCTTGATTTCAGCTCAGATCATAATCTCAGGATTGTGAGACAGAGTCCTGTCAGGATCCACTGTAGGCATGGAGCCTGCTTAAAATCCTCACTCTCCCCTCCCTCAGTCCCTCGCCCTCCTGATAGATACATGATATAGATGATAGATGATAGATAGATAGATAGATAGATAGATAGATAGATAGATAGATAAAATTTGAAAAAAGTCATTGGAGGAAATTGAGAGTTCAGGGTGGTGATGGTGAGGGGGGAAATTGAAGGACGCCATAAAAAAACACTTTTTCCTCCTTTTCCTAATTCTGTTCTTACTAGGACTTGCACCCCCACTTTATACACTCAGAATGCACATAGTGTATGTCTTACTTGTAAGGGGCAAGGATTTAATGATTTCTTTAGAATAGAGAACATCTAAGGAAGAACCAGGTAAGAATGACCAGATGAGCCCATCATATGGATATTCCAAACCAATGGGACTAAATGTCTCCATGCCAAGATCCTCTGGCTCCAAGGGATTACACTAGTTTCTGGATGCCTGAGATGACACATAGACCAGACCATGATCTTTAATTTAAAAAACCCTAGACCCTAAGCAAATACAAGACTAAGACTCCCTACCTTCCATTCTGAATTCCTGGACACTCTGTCTATACCTGTTTTCTCTCTATACCTTCAGTAAACTCTGCTTTCACCTCCTGCTGGCTCACATTTTATTTTACCCTGCATACAACCAGGACTCCTCTTGGCTGGTCCTGCGGGATCCCCTCAGGATCCCGGACCTGGCCTGCTGGCATCAATGATTTCTCACTGGCTAGGTCATGGTAATTTACTTATTATTTTTAAAATTTTTGATAAATACCTTATTATTTTTAAAGGTAAATATTTTAAACAATATTAGTAGTTGTATAACAATAATATTTTGGGAGATAGTTTGCTTTATTTTTTTATTTATTTAAATCTAGTTAGCTAACAGATACTGTAATATTGGTTTCCAAAGTATAATTTAGTGGTTCCTCATATATAACGCCAAGTGTTCATCACAAGGACCTTCCTAAATACCAGCACCTATTTAGCCCCTCCACCACCTACCTCCCCTCTGGCAACCCTCACTTTATTCTCCATAGTTAAGAGTCTCTTATTATTTGCCTCCCGCTCTTTTTTTTTGTTCCCTTCCCCTATGTTTATCTATTTATTTCTTAAATTTCACATGAGTGAAATTGTATGGTATTTGTCTTTCTCTAATGTATTTCCCAAAGCATAATACATTCTAGCTCCAACCACATCATCACAAATGGCAAGATTTCATTCTTGTTGATGGCTGACTAATATTCCATTTCATTATATATATATTTCTCCCCCAACATCTTCTTTGTCCATTTATCAGTTGATGGAAGAGTTTGGGCTCTTTCCATAATCTGGTTATTATTGATAACGCTGCTATAAAAAATTGGGGTGCATGTACCCTTTCAAATTAGTATTTTTGTATGCTTTGGGTAAATACCTAGTAGTGCAGTTGCTGGGTAATAGGGTAGTTCTATTTGAACTTTTTGAGGAACTTCCATTCTGTTTTCCCGAGAGCTGCACTAGTTTGCATTCCCACCAACAGCATAAAAAAGTTTCCCTTCCTCCATATCCTCATCAGCATCTGTTGTTCTTATATTGTTAATTTTAGCCATTTTGACAAGTGTGAGGTGATTATCTCATTGTAGTTTTGATTTTCATTTCCCTGATGATAAGTGATGTTGAGCATGTCTTCATATGTCTATTGGCCCTCTGTATATCCTTTTTGGAAAAGTGTCTATTCCTATCTTCTGCCCATTTTTAACTGGGTTATTTTGGAGGTTTTTTGGTGTTGAGTTTTAGAATTTCTTTACATATTTTGGATAGTAACCTTTTATCAGATATGTCACTTGCAGATATCTTCTTCCATTCCATAGGTTGCCTTTTACTTTTGTTGATTCTTTCCTTCACTGTGTGAAAACTTTCTATCTTCATAAAGTCCCAATAGTTCATTTTTGTTTTTGTTTCCCTTGCTTCCAGAGATGTTTCTAGTAAGAAGTTGCTAAGGCCGATGCTAAAGAGATTGCTGCCTGTGTTCTCCTATAGGATTTTGATGGTTCCCCATCTCATATTTAGGTCTTTCATCTATTTTAAATTTATTTTTGGGTATGTTGTAAGAAAGTGGTCCAGTTTCATTCTTCTGCATGTAGCTGTCCAGCTGTGGTTAATTTCTTATTGGCTGACTTACTGCTGGGCAAGGAGAAATGCTTCCTTACTCCTACTGGAGTAGTAAATAAGCTTTTTCCTCTTGCAGTCTGCAATTGAAGAGGCGTAGTGGGACACAAAAGCTGCCCCTTTGTCCTCCTGACTTCATTTCCACTGAGATTTCCTTTATTCACTTTTAGAGTAATGCAGATGGAAAAATAGAGTGAAGTAGGCCACATTGCAAATAGCTTTGTAAGCTAAGACTTATCATATGAATGCCATCAGATAGGCAATGTACAAAAACAAAGATGGATTTTTTTCTGTGTACTTTGGTCAGCTCCTGCGTTGAAACTTAGCATAGATTAATTCACTCAAACTCTCCATATCGCTGAAAAGTAAAAATCATTATAACTAATTTTCCTTAAAAAAATCTGAAAATCATAAAGTTTACACTACCTGTCCAGAATTAGTATTTGAATAGTGGCTCAGTCAGTTAAGCATCTGCCTTTGATGCTGGAGTCCCAAATTGAGCCCCGTGTAGGGCTCCCTGCTTGGGAGGGGGTCTGCTTCTCCTGTTCCCTCTGCTACCCCTCCATCTTGTGCTTTCTCTCTCACAAATAAATAAAAATAAAGGTCCCGATGATTTTACAGGTAAATAATTGTACTGCACAGATGCTATGAGTATTGCACATGTAAAGATTTATTCTTTAAATCTTTAAATCCAGAAGCTATATTCCTATCCAGAAGCTATAGAAATTAGGGTATAGGCCTAAGAAACTTGTAGCTCTAGTGAAAAACAACATGGGAGATGGCATTAGTTGCATCTGGTAAGGTACAAAAAGATGATGAGCTTGGGAAAGGATTAACTAGCTGGCAAGCAGAAGTAAAAAGAATAGAGAAATTTTAGGACTCTGTGGACTTGTAATGTGACAACATAGTTCAGTTGGTGATTTTGCCCTGCAGGAGATCTTTCACCTTAGGAAAATATTACCCCTAATCAATTGTTGAGACTGGGTTTATCAAATAATCTGAAGAAAAATCTTCCTTTCGAGGATACTTTCTTCCTGAGAGTAAGTATCCTGGTTCAGGGACTAAGGTAGTCCCATCATCAGAGAGGCATATTTCACATACAAATATAAAAGTATGGAGTCCAGGTTTATCTGTTTCTCTCCTGTGATTTGTTTGTGAAAGTCAGCTGCCAGGAGATAGAAAGCCTCTGGGGGAATAAGAATTCTAGCCTGTGGGCTGGAGAGACTCTCAGGTTTTATTTCACAGCCACCAGAGACTTTGCTTCTAAGGTTGGCATTTCCTCTTCTTCAGCTGAGGTAATTGTAAGGACCTCGAGCTAAATGCTACAAGACAGGCTACATGGCACAAGTTTAGACATGTTCCTTAGGAAGAAGATAATAGGATCAGGGAAAAAAACCTGCTTTCATACAGACATGTATTTCGGTAAAAATCACAAGCTACGGAGTGAAGGCATAGTAAGAGGACGACAAGCACCCCAGAGCCCTGATATCCAGCAGCCTCCTGCCAGGCAGAAAAAAAAAAAAATCACCTAATCTTGACAGGTGCTCTCAGATCAAGAAACTACAGATGGTATTTAACAATAAAGTCCTTGGCTGCATACAAGGTTTCATAAAATATGTACATACTTATTCATGTGAAATGTGTGGGGTCCATACAAATGTCACAGCAAAAACAGAAACCTGACCTTAATTGGGTGGGTTGGGGAAAATATCACTTGACCCTTTCCCTCTCAGTTTCTGCATACAAAATACAGGGGGCAGAGGAGGATAGGAATACAGATTTTTTTTTTTCCCTAAAGATTTTGTTTATTTGTTAAGAAGAAGGCAGAGATAGCGAGAGAGAGCACCAACAAGGAGGTGAGGGAAGGGCTCTCCGAGCAGGGAGCCTGGCACAGTCTGCAATCCCAGGACCCTGGGATCATGACCTGAACCAAAGGCAGATGCTTAACTAACTGAGCCACCCAGGCCCCCCAGAATATAGGTATTTTTAAAATGTGCAGAATTGTGAGGATTCAATGAGATGATAGATATAAAGCACTTAGGAATGAATGGTCCTGATAGGTATTAAGTCTCAATCTTATTTCAGTCTATATTCAATTCAATAAGAATGGAACCACTGAGGTGAACTCATGACACCTAAACTCATTCATTCGCTGTTTTATGGAGCACTCCTCAGACACCAGCCATTGCTACTTGAGGAGCGAGGATAAATCAACCATACTTTCTGCCTTCCAAAACTTGCTTTCTGTCAAAAGAGAAAGACATGCAAGTCAATAGTTATAACCAGTATGATGGCCTTCTAATTGTCCACGTATGGAATGCTATGAAAATACAGACAGAAGGCTTGAAGAAAAACTCCCAAGCACAGTGGTCTCTTGCTCTACTTCCCGTTATCTCTGACCCTTGAATAACACAGGTTTGAATTGTGTGAGTCCACTTACATGTGGATTTTTTTCAGTCAGGACAGGACAGAACTGTAAATGTATTTTCTCTTCCTTGGGATTTTAATCACATTTTCTTCTCTCGAGGTTACTTTGTGGTAAGGGGATAGTACTAACACATGTAACATACAACATATGTGTTAAGTAACTTTCTGTTATCAGTCAAGCTCTGTCAACACTACCCTCTTAGTAAGTAAGTTTTGGGGTGAGGGTCAAAATTATATGCAATTTTTTTTACCATAAGGGGGTTAGTGCCTCTCATCTCTGCATTGTTCAAGAGTTAACTCTATTTAGTTAACCCCAGAAGAGCAGAAAAAAAGGTACAGAGTTCCTCCTTTCTACTTTCTCGTCTAGTGATTTCTGGTCCTTTGTCAACTGCTGCCTATGGTTTCTGAGAAGGGGACAGGGACATGAAGAAACCAATATATGTTCAGCATTTTAATATGCTATTTGCTTTATATATAATTGAATTTATGGGAGATATAGATATATAGGACTTCAAATGAAAAGAATAAAAAATAAATTTCATGGGGCACCTGGGTGGCTCAGGGGTTTAAACATCAGACTCTTGATTTCTGCTTAGGTCATGATCTCATGGTTGTGTGGTCGAGCCCCATGTCAGGCTTGACACTGGGTGTACAGCCTGCTTAAGATTCTCTCTCACCCTTTCCCTCTGTCCTCCCCTCACCTCACTCTCTCTAATTTTTTTTTTTTAATTTAACCTCGCGATAGTTACTGATAGTTACTGTGTTTATATACTTTGCCAATTCCTTCTATTCCCATCCTTCTGGCGATGTATCTCCATTCTATGAAAGTAGGGCTATACCCCCTGGCTCATAGTAATTAACTGATTGGATAGAAAAAGATAGAGCATTTGAAATCATTTCACTGGACATTTTTGTTGGAGGTATAAGGGAAAGCTTCCTTTTCTTTCTGGTCATGCATTCCAAGGCTCGGTACTGCTGGCTACTCTGTCCATGCCACATTGTGAATAGAGATAAAGAGATAAAGATGGAGAGAAAAGACATCCCAATGGTGTCAAATCCCCTATTTCAGTCCCTGAGATTTTTGAGTCAGGTCGAGTATCTTTGCTTTCTGGTTTCTATGAAGCATCAATATCTTTCTAACCAATTTTCTTTTATAGAAAGTTGATTTTATAATACTTGCCACTGAAATAGTCCTAAATAATGCAGATTATACAGCTACTGAGAATGGAGTTGGATTTGAACCCAGGTCTGCCTGACTCCATTGCAAATGCTCATGCCCATAAAGTGGATTTTTCTCTAAGTATGTTGGCTCTTTGACTTGCTCACCCTGCTTTGCTCCTGAACATTTACCTTTCAGTTCTTTTACTTACAAGCAATGTACTTATCTAAGTAATGCTGAAGTGAATGATGGAATTCTTTATTCTCCACATCGAGGAGAAAGAAAATCATTTTAGATCAATTAAAGGAGGACAATATAGAACATTGCCTATGTATGTGAGTTCTAATCCTCATCTTTCTGAGTTCAAATCTTGGCTCATTAGCTATGTGGCCTTCCTCAAGTTTTCCTCATCTATAAAAGGGAGATAATAGAACCTACCTCAAGATTGTTGTGAAGATTGAATGAATTAATGCTTTTAAAGCATTGTGAGGGGCACCTGGGTGGCTCAGTTGGTTGAGCGACTGCCTTCGGCTTGGGTCATGATCCCGGAGACCCTGGATCGAGCCCCACATCGGGCTCCCTGCTCGGCGGGAAGCCTGCTTCTCCCTCTCTCACTCCCCCTGCTTGTGCTCCCTCTCTGGCTGTGTTTCTCTCTGTCAAATAAATAAAATCTTAAAAAAAAAAAAAAAAAGCATTGTGATAATATCTTGTGCATACAAGTTGCTCAATAAACACCAGTTATGATTATTATTACTATATTACTATAAAAAAGTTTTTATTTGCCTGGGATGAATGCCTAATAATACAATTGTTGAGTCAAATGGTAATTATGTTTTTTAAATAATTAATTGCAAAACTGGTTTCAGAATGCCTGTTTGATTTTTACATTTCCATTAACTATATCTCATCTTTGCCAACATTTGCCATCTTGATACTTCAACCATTCTGACAGCTGAGTAGTGATATCTCACTGTAGTTGCAATTTGCATTTCCCCAGTGACTAATGCTATTGAATATCTTTTCATGTGCTTATTTGACAGCTATATGTTGTGTTTACTAAAATATCTGTACATGTTCTTTATTCATTTTCTAATTTTATTTTTTTTACTGTTGAGTTTTGAGAGTTCTTTGTACAATCTAGATATTAGTTCTTTGTCAGATATGTCCTGTAAATGTATTTTACTAAACTGTAGCTTGTCTTTTTATCCTTTTAACAGATTCATAAAGAAAAAATTTAAGTTTTGATGAATTTAAATGGTTTTAAATTCTGTTTTATCAGTTTTTCTTTAACAAATCATGTTTTTTAGTTTCAGTCCAAGAGGTTTTTGTTTGGCCATACTTAGGTTGCAATAATTTTTTCACATGCTTTTTGCAAAAATTTTAATAGTTTTATTCTTTACGAAGACTTAGATCCCTAAGTTGGAGGCATATTTTGTATAAGGTATGAAATATATCTGAAGTTCAGTATTTTGCCCATGGATATCCAATTTCTCCACATCATTTGTCAAAAAAATGCTATCCTCTTTTGATTGCTTTTGCACCTCTGGCAAAAATCGGCTGAGCATATTTGTGTATGCATGGATTCTCCAATCTGTTCTATTTATCTTTATGTCTATCTTTCTGACCCTAATGGGCTGTTTTTATTACTATAGCTATATAGTGAGCCTTAATATCCGGTCAAGTGATTTCTCTCACCTTATTCTTCTTTGTAAAGGTTGTTTTAACTATTCTGGGGCTTATAGTTTTCAATGTCAATTTTAGAATACTCTTGGTATCTACAAAATTTGATGGGATTTTGAAAGGAATTGTGTTAAACTTATACATCCATTTGGGGAGATTTAAAAATTTTATTATGTTGAGTATTCTAATCCATGAATATATTATGTTTCTTTAATTTGGCCTTTTTTGATTTCTTTAATTAGCATTTTAGGGGCACCTGGGTGGCTCAGTACATTAACGAGTTAAGCCTCTAACTTTGGTTTAGATCATGATCTCAGGGTTCTGAGATCCAGCCTCTGGTCTCCTCAGGTTCCATGCTCAGTGGGGAGTCTGCATCTCCCTCTTCCTGTGCTCCTCCCCACATTCCTGCTCCCTATCTCAAATATTTTTTTTTATTTGACAGAGAAAGAAAGAGAGAGTGCACGAGCAAGTGGAGTGGCAGGCACAGGGAAAGGGAGAAGCAGGCTCCCCACTGAGCAAGAAGCCCGACATGGGGTTTGATCCCAGGACCCTGGAATCATGACGGGAGCCAAAGGCAGATGCTTAACTGATTGAGTCACCCAGGTGCCCCCCCCAAAAAAACCGTTTTAAAAATTAGCATTTTAGGGGCACCTGGGTGGCTTAGTCAGTTAAGCATTAGCCTTTGGCTCCCGTCATGATTCCAGGGTCGTGGGATCGAGCCCCACATTGGACTCTCTACTTAGCGGGAGCCTGCTTCTCCTTCTCCCTTCCCCTTCCCCTGCTTGTATTCTCTCCCTCTGTGTCAAATAAATAAAAAAAAATCTTTAAAAAAATTAAAAATTAGCATTTTATAAGTCTTAGAAAAGAGATACTGTGCACATTTTAAGTGTATGCCCAAGCACTTTCTTTTCTGTGATTGTAATGGAATTGTATTTTTTTCCCAAAGATTTATTTATTTATTTTTAGAGAGAGAGAGAGAGAGAGTGAGAGAGAGCCTGTGCACTAGAGAGTGAGAGGAGAAGAAGGGGCAGAAGGAGAGAATCTCAAGCCGACTCCCTACTGAGCTCAGAGCCCCAGGTGGAACTCCATCTCAAGACACCAAGATCACAATCTAAGCCAAAACCAAATGTTGGTCGCTTGAACTACCAAGCCATCGAGGAGCTCCTTTAATGATGTTGTATTTTTGATTTCAGTTTCCTTATGTTTACCATATGTTATTATACAGAAATGTGCTTGATTTTTATGGTTTGACCATGTATCCTCTGACCTTCCTAAGTTCCCTTATTCATTGTAGGATTTTCTTTAAAACATTTTGTGATTTTACACATTTAGTCACCAAAGAGATGAGTAACTTGCCTGAGGTCACCCAATTAACGGATCAGGTGGAATGTGACTCCAACCTCTGTGTACAAAGGTGGACGCTTGGCCGCCAGGCGAAGATGCAACATTGTTTCCTGGTGAGAGCCTACTTGGGCTCAGAGAAAGCAAAGATGTTGACTTAGTAAATGTATTTACATCTTTTTTTTATCTTCTCCACCCCATCCTTCCTTCTTAGCTCCTTTCTTGAAAATTAATTAACCATCTATACATGAGTTTACTTTGAGTCCTCTGTTCTGTTCCACCGATCTTGTATCTGCCTTTAATATCAAGATCATGCTGTTTTATTACTGTAAGTTTGTAATGTACTCTGAAAACAGAAAGTGTGATACCTCCAGCTTTGCTCTTTCTCAAGATTGCTTTGAGTATTTGGGTCTTTTGAGGTACAGTACAAATTTGGAGATTGTTCTGTTTCTGTCAAAAATGTCATTGGAATTTTAATAGGGATTGCATTGAATCTGTAGATTGCTTTGGGTCTAATGGACATTTAAAAGATATTAATTCTTCTAACCCATGAACATTAATATAGTTCCTTTTATTTTTGTCTTCTTTAGTTTCTTTCATCGATGTCTTATACTTTTCAATAGCTTTTACATCATTGGTTAAATTCATTCTAAATACTGTTAAATACTATTGTAAGTGGAATTGTTTCTTAATTTCTTTTTCCGGTAGTTTGTTGGTATATAGAAATGGAACTAGTTTTTGTATACTGATTTCATATGCTGCAACTTTACTGAATTCTTTTGTTAGTTCTAACAGTATTTTTGGTGGAGTCTTAAAGGTTTTTTACATAATCTTGTGTCATCTTCAAATAGAGACAATTTTACTTCTTTTCTGATTTTGGTAATTTTTACTTCTTTTTCATTTTATCGTTATTTAATGTCTCTCTTTGTATCTGATAACTTCATTTGCTCTGAAGTCCTCTTTAACTGATATTAATATAGCCAATCCTGCTCTTTATTTTTTATTCATTTTTGCATCCTATCTTTTTCTGCCCTTTTATTTCTACTTACCAGCAATGTTATATTTCAACTGAGTTTCTTATGAGCAACATATAATTGAGTGTGTGTGTTGGGGGGGGGCATTGTGGAGATTTATCCACTCTGGCAATTTTTACTATTGGTTGATATATTTAAATCATTTGCATTTAAGGTAATTGTTGATATGTTAGTGCTTAAGTCTATCATTTTGTTTTTTTTATTTTCACTTTGTTTTGTCTAGTTCTTGTTTCTTTGTTTCTTCTTTCTTGCCTTCCTATACATTACTTCAAAGTTCTTTTATTCTATCTTTATTTAGTTATAATGTTCTTTAAAGCTACACATTTCAAGCTAGCACTTATTTTTTAAATTAATTAATTAATTTGAGAGAGAGAGAGAGAGAGAGAGAGTATGAGCAGGGGGAGGGCAGAGAGAGAGAAGCAGACTCCCTGCTGAGCAAGGAGCCCAATGCAGGACTTGATCCTAGGAACCTGGGATCATGACCTGAGTAGAAGGCAGACGTTTAACCAACTAAGCCACCCAGTCATCCAGTTACAATGTTTTTAAATGTATCTCTTGTATAATTTTCACAATGGTTGCTCTGGGCATTACAGAATATATTATGACTTACAGTGACAACCTTTTGTCACTTAAATGAAATGCAGAAGCCTCATTTTCATGTAGATCTTTTTAGTTTCCTCCAATTTTAAGTGTCACTGTCTAAAGTACTAATTTTTGTTTTGACCATAAAATATGATTTTTAAAACTCATAAAGAAAAAAAACCAGTGTATAACATGTATCACTCTTTCTGTTCTGTTATTTCTTCTCTCTTTCTGATGCTTCAGGATTCTTTTTTATTATTATTATTTCCTTTCTGTTTAAACTGCTTCTAGTCACTGCATACAAGTAGTTCTGCTAGTGACAAAGTCCTTAGTTTTCCTTTGCTTTTGCCCTTTCTTTCTTTCTTTCTTTCTTTCTTTCTTTCTTCCTTCCTTCCTTCTTTTCTTCTTTCTTTCTTTCTTTTTTTTTTTAAAGATTTTATTTATTTATTTGACAGAAGCACAACTAGAGAGGGAACACAAGCAGGGGGAGTGAGAGAGAAAGAAGCAGGCTTCCACAGAGCAGAGAGCCTAATGTGGGGCTTGTTCACTGGACTCTGGGATCATGATCTGAGCCAAAGGCCGACTCTTAATGATTGAGCCACTCAGGTACCCCGCTTTGGCCATTTCTTGTCCCTGGTTTCACCCTTCAGTTTTATATCTCTTGGTGGATGTAAGGATTCTCAGGCCCAAATAGAAGAACATTTACCCTCCTAGTTATTGTTGGTCATTCCCATTTGTCTATGGAGAAATGAGCTTACTTAGGAAATGGGCTGACCTCAAACTTTGCTGCTAGATTGGGGGTCAGGAAACAACTGGTGTGGATCTTCTGTTGTGTGGAGGGACATATGGTGTTCTGCAACTGTGTTCTCCAGTCCTACAATCTCATCCAGTTTATTTTTTCCTAACCAACTTTCAGATTCTCCTTTAGTTCTCTTGCATATGTTTTCATGGTTTATGGCTACATGTGGAAAGTAGAAGAGGGAGAAATATAACATCTTCTGAAGACCAGAGTCACAAATGGAAATTAGACTCGAAGTCCTTACCAGCTTTAACGATATTGATAACTAAAAACAAACAAGCAAGCAAGCAAACAAACAAACAAACACAGCACTGGAAATATTTTTAGATTCAGCCCCATGTTAAGTCCTTAAGTCACTGTGCCTTATATATATACAAACTTCACAGAAAATAGGAGGGTTCCCAAAAGTCTCAAACACACTGACCAGAGGGAAACTGTTGTCTTTACCAAAAGTTGACATACAAGTTTAGAGGTGTCTTAACCTTATTCCCAAGTATAAATTGTAAAGGTTCCCTATGGAGCAGCTGCTCCTCATTTTCCCTGCTGGTTGCCATTTCTTTCTTTATGCTCGAGGTCTTTCTGCTACAGCAAGCAATACATATGAGTATAGCCTTGTTGTTAGTGATGGCGGATCCTGTTGATAGTGGTACATATTTCACACACTGATGTTCCCTTTGCTTTTCCTGTTAGAATGTTAGCATCCCACATCCTCCTCTTTCATGAGTTTTCTGGTTGACTGTAGCTCAGTCGATTAAGCTAAAGTATTAGTTTAAATTATGCTTACCTTTCAGCTAAGGTATTAGTTTAAATTACATTTAATTGTGTACACATTATGCCTTCTAGAAAATATCTGCATAATAAACCTTTTCAGTGTCTCAGCCTCAAAGAATAGTTAATGCAGATATTTGATACTTTGTGACTCGATAATGGCAAAATTGGGGGGATGGTTCTGTTTTCTTATATATAGAGAAAAGAGTTGAATTAAAAGCTATACATAGTTATTCAGTATTATGATTCTAACTGAATAGATTTGAATGTGCACAATTAATCATGTCATTCTTCCCATTCTTACAATGATAAGAAAAGCTTATCTCGCCCCCAAATTAAATAAACAATAAATAAGGAAAGGCCAGGCCATGCTGCATCTGGTAAGGATTTAGCAAATGAATGCTTCTGGGGTACACTATGAATTCTGCTGCTATCATCTGCTAGAAATAACCAGATGTATAGAGAGGTGAAAGATCCCCTGTGCTTTTAACAGTATTTTATGTCTTTTATTTTGCTTTCTAGCTGGTAATGACCACATTCCACAGTTAGAATTTGCTTTTGCCATAAAAGGAAAATGTTGCAATATGTATCCTATTTTTCATGTTATTAGTACCTATAGTTTGCTACTGAAGTATTGAGGAGATGCTACTACCTCTTTGGCCCTTTCCACTAAATCTCAGATATGCAGGAAATTCATTTATTCCCATTAGGTTCATAAATGTCTCATAATAACCGAAGACTTAATCAATAGATTTATTCTATTGTATGTATTCTTAACCTTGCATTTTTTAAAGACTTATATTTAGGGAGATTTGAAAAAAAAAAAAGGAGATTTAAAAAAAAAAGGAAAATAGAGGGAGTCCTGGGTGGCTCAGCTGGTTAACATTTACCTTAGGTTCAGGTCAAGAGCTCAGTCCTGGGAGAGTGCCCCCACTAAGCAGGGAATCTGTTTCTCCTTCTGCCCCTTGCCCCCTTGTGCTCTCTGTCCCTCTCTCATAAATAAATAAATAAATAAATAAATAAATAAATAAATAAATAAATAAAATCTTAAAAAAAAAGAAGGAAAAGGGAGAGGAATATAATTAGGAAAGAAGTAAACAATTAGCAAAAGCAAACTTGACAAGGTAAATAATTAAGTTCAGTTTTCTGACTGTGAAATGGAAGAACAATGAGGCAGTAATTCTGGACTTAAGTGAATGCTCCATAATTACTTCCAATCTCTCTTGTGGTGGGCTCAAATCTGACACAAATGGAAAATATAAAGAACACTTTTTATTTTCCTTTGCCTTCCTCATCTAATTGGGTGCTTTAGGCTGGTGATCTAGACTCTAGATCTGCCTCTATTTGTTATCTAATTTCTTTCAAAACTTCAGAATTTTTTGGTTAGTATGACTTGGTTTGATGCAACCACAAGGATTACAAATGATTAAGACATAGTCCCTAGAACCATGGCAATGAACTGTTTCTTCAGGAACTTCAGGGATGATAAGGGGGAGAAAATAATTGAGTATAACAAGATATTTAAAGAGGATTTTGAGTTTTTATTAAGTTTTCAGATGTTTTCTTCATTCAGTTGTACAAATATTTAATTGCATTTCCCCTTCTCTGAATTTTAATCTTTGTATTTTGCAAAGCTTGAGTGATTTCTGAACATCACATTCCACTTCTGCATAGATAAGAGCTGCTTCACAAAGTTCTATGAAGGGATATTGTTTAATATTTCTCTTGGTTTATAGAATGCTGAGAGAGAGTGGATAAAAGTAGCTAAGATTGCTTTTCAAATGTTTAGCTAGCTAATATTTCATGGTGTACTTTGTTCGGTGTTTTACTATTGGCTGTATGCCATTATAAACAAACCATTTTAAAAATCAAATTTGTATAAATCTTATTATTCCAGTCTCTTTTTTATATTAATGAAACTCTGTTTTGCACAGTAGTCTCCAATTAAGGCACTCTGAAGATGTATTTAAATATAAACTCTTATCAAGATGATTATTAAACCAATGTATAAACAACATCAAGTGTTCTTTTTTGATCATAGTATATATATGCTTTTTCTATATATTTGCTCTTAATTGGCATGACAATTTTTAATATCTGTCTAGTGAAGCAGTTTCTTTTATCATTAAGAATACATGTAACAAATTAGAGATCTGCAGAGAAAAAAGCCAATTACTTTTTCTATCCAAATAAAATTATTTTATTATCACATGTGAATCTCCACATGCAAAAGCAGTTGGCAGAATCGTAGTCACTAAGCACATGGCTTGTCTGCTTTTGAAATCCTGTTATAAACATTTCTCCTTCTCTTGAGAGACTCCATAATTATGAATTCCAATCTTATTCTGTGTTGCCATTCCATAATTTCCTAGGCTAATCCTTCTTTTAAAACATTTGTGTTGTTTTCTATCTATCTGCTATTTACTATCTATATATACTTTTATATTTTTATGCTAAGATTGTAATACTATATGATCCTGTGCATCTATGTATGTATGTGTGTTGTTTGTGTGAGTATGTGAGATTCCTGTTTAATTATTTCATTATGATGAATTCCTAGCTGTCAAATAATGGAATCAAAAGTTATAAATTCCTGTATCACTTGTGCTGTGGATTTTTGCAATTTTTCCTAGAAAAGGTTGTATTTCTAAAAATGTTTTTAAAACTTGTATGATTCTGGAGGTGTTGGTAGTATATAAAAAGATAGTATTGCTTTGCAAATGTAATCTGAAGGTCTGGCCAATGTCAGTATACGTGAAAGCCACCCCAGATGTTTTTCTTTGAATCAGAACATTACTCTTCCAATTTTTATTTTCATTAATCAATCATTATTTAATTTCATGGTTTAAAAAAAATCAAGAAATCAAGTTTTAGAAGAACTTGAAGAAGTTTTTCAAATCCTCATTTCTACTTATTTTATGTCAAGAGATTCACAAACTTAGGAAGAAAAAAATTGCTTTAAGCAAGGTGCACATTATGCTATTCTGAATATTATTTATCATAGCTTAATAATTTTGCTGTGAATAATCTTTTAGAAAGACATTTTTATAGAAAGCTCTCTAACTAAACATAAACTCATCAGATAAATTGAGGTCTTCTTCTGCCAAGCCATAACATCTTTGTTGTCACTGCTCTTTATTTCTATTATAATGATTCAAGAGTGTTTAAAATTATATTTTACCTTTTGTGGAGACTTTGAAGATTAAAAAAATCAACTTAACCACAACATATAATTGAATCGGGTCCTTATTAGTAGTTTCTTAACTTTATATACACTGAGGAAGAGAAACAGATTTCATTTTCTATACCAAGTCAGCTCATCTGCTGGTGGGTGTTTGGAATGTGTTTTGAGGGTAGAGAAGATCCATCTTTTTCAGCAGGAGAGTGCTTGGATGTTGATACTCAGTACTTTGTCTCATGTATTGTAGGAATGGGAATAGAGTGCATTTGCCACAGTCTTAATATCCAGTACCTACATATTTCTTTTTAAGATTAAAAAAAAAAATTATTTATTTGTTTGAAAGAGAGAGAAAGCATGAGTTGCAGAGGCAGGGAAAGAGCAGTAGAGGAAGAGGGAGAAGCAGCAGACTCCCCGCCGAGCAGGGAGCCTGATGTGGGGCTCAGTTCCCAGACCCTGAGATCATTACCTGAGCCAAAGGCAGACACTTAACCGACTGAACTATGCAGTCACCCTGAACCTTCATGTTTTTATAGTAATCCTTCCTGTTGGCCAATATAGATAAACTGCTGTAAGAATACAAAGAAAGGTGAATATGCCACTTAATGGTTGTAATTCTCTGGAGAAATTGTTATATAGCAGAAAGAAAAAAAAAATCAAGCATGTGAAGCTATGCGAAGAATTCCTCTGTTGTCCAGATATTCTGCTCACTGTCTCACCTTTCTGGGGCTATGCACTGAAGGCTGCTAAATCTAACAAGCCCATAAATTCAAATGAAGTCATGCCTACCTGTGTTTAAATGGTGCCAGATCACCTCTCACATGTCTGACTCTAGGGCAGTGTATAAAAATAGAAGCAACATTTCACCCCAGGAGAAGTTTTGGAAATGTATAAAAAGCTCTCTGTTTCTCACAGTGTTGGTGGGTGTTACTGGATTTGGGTAGGTAGGGACCAGAAATTCTAGAAAACTGAAATGCACAGGGTAGTCCTTTATAACAAGAGAAATATCTGATATCTGCAGAAATCACCAGTGCCCAGCAAGATAAGCCTCACTGTGGATACACCCCAAGAACTAGAGGAAGAGTCCTGCTCCAGACACTCAAAAATGAACTTACTGAACAATTTAGAGGTGCCTCTTTCACTTGGAATCCACACAGCTTTTGTAACCCTAAATGACTCTTTTTATTAGATTCCAGGGAAACACTTGTTTAAGGTCTTTAAAACAAAGGATGGCTATGTGTGAAAATGGTGAAGATTTCTGGGTGGTGTCATTGCTGAAAGGAATGCAAGAAGTACTGGAAAGACATTAGTGCTTTCATAGAGAAAAGAAAAATTAACTTGTCAAATTCTGTCTTTCAGGTAGCATGAAGGCAATCAATTCCTGCATAATTAAAAACTGCAAGAAATGCTGAATATGCATTTTCTTGTTTCTCTCCATGCTCTTGTTTGTTTCTAGAGTTATTCACACATTTGTTATATTCAGAACACTTGCACTTGACTGTATAAGGAATATTTTGCAATATTAAGTAATTCATATTAGTCTTAAGTCTGTGTATTTGCAGGTCTAGCTGTAATGTGCAAGAAACAAAATATAAATTCTTTACATTGGCCGCAAAATGGACATTGAATGTTCAATGTCAAGAATGGTTTTATTTTATAAACTTGTTTGATATGACAATTAATTAAACCAATTAACTAAAATGTTAGCTTTATTTAAATATTTAATTTAAAATTTAATATTGATTTATATAAATATATGTTTGCCTTCTAATTTAGTAAGGCATTAAATAACACTTCTTTGGAAAACATATATCTTAAAAAGCCAATAATTTAGTAGGAGGCCATTACTGTGAAAGGGACTTAAATATTAGTAAAGGTTTTGTCTGAAATCATTAAATAATTTATCACTTACCCATATTTCATTGTAATTGTGTAGTTTAGTAGAGAGATTACTGGAAAAGCAATAAAATTTGATTGTAGACAAGTAAGAGAGCTCTGAGACACCTTTTAACAGGTTTTGAATCAAATAACATTAAATTGTCTGATATACATGAAACACCAAGTTTCATTAGTAAATATGGTTTTAATATTTACTATTATCATGTTAAGTATATTTCCTTATTATTTGTAGGAAATGATAAAAAATCTACATTGTAAAAGTTATATATTAAGTTTATGTATTTGCTTATAGGCTACTTGTTCTCATTTTTACTTTGACACTATTCCAAAAGGTCCACCACTCAGAATTTCTATACGTCTTACATTACTATTTATTTTTCTAGTCCATTCTTCGACTCAAGAGATAGTCTCCACTGATCTTCTCTAAATACTGAGGAGTATTTAGCATGTGGAGGGATTTCTAGAAATATATTTTGCCATATTTTAACAAAGCAAATTATTTTGACATAGGTATAAATATGACCTGGTTCGTATGTAGTGATATCACATTTCCTCAATTTTCCACTTCAGTAGCCTAGCTAACAAGATGCCTACTTCAATTAAGTTTTCTGCTATTTTTTCTTGAACACTGACAGGATGGGGTCACCATTTATGAAAAAAGGAAGAAGTATAGGATGAATATATTTGGAGGTGGGTAAAAATAAAT
The DNA here is from genome assembly GCA_004023965.1 of Spilogale gracilis. NCBI lineage: Eukaryota > Metazoa > Chordata > Mammalia > Carnivora > Mephitidae > Spilogale > Spilogale gracilis. The sequence continues at coordinate 62,551 of PITA01010518.1, forward strand.
AATATAGATTTTAGACATGTTAAGATTGAGACGTCTATTGGATATTTGATTTGCACAGTTGTAGAGCCCTATCTCATATTTTCTTGGTCTTTCTTTTACTTCAATCTTTGAAATGACAACCATGTAAGGATAACCTAGGGATAACTAGTAGTCTCTGACAAAGATAAATCATGAATTTTTACTTCTGGGATTCTCTGATGCTGGATATACAACATATATGGAATACCACCAAAGCATGAGAAACTTGAAATTGAGGCTTAACACTTCATGCTGCAACATTTAAACATTTATGGATGGGAATCAGTGGGAATGTGGACTCCTAATTATTGAGATGGGTAATACTGAAGCATAATTTTAAGAACCATAGGAATTGGTGGAAGAATTAAGGGCCTAAAGTCCTTGAACTAAACCTATTTGATGGCTAAAACAGACTTTAAATCAAGGGCTGGTATCCAAGATCTATAAAGAACTACTCAACCTCAACACCCAAAAAGAAGATGAACACATCAAAAAATGGGCAAGAGACATGAAGAGGCACTTCTCCATAGAAGATATACAAACGGCTAACAGACACATGAAAAAATGTTCAGCATCTCTAGCTATCAGGGAAATTCAAATCAAAACCACACTGAGATACCACCTTACACCAGTCAGAATGGTCAAAATTAACAAGACAGAAAACAACAAGTGTTGGAGAGGCTGCAGAGAAGGGGGAACTCTCTTACACTGTTGGTGGGAATGTAAACTAGTGCAGCTGCTTTGGAAAACAGTGTGGAGAGTCCTTAAAAAATTAAAGATAGAGCTACCCTATGACCCTGCAATTGCTCTACTGGGCATTTACCCCAAAGATACAGATGTAGCGAAAAGAAGGGCCATATGTACACCAATGTTCATTGCAGCAATGGCCACAATCGCCAAACTGTGGAAAGAGCCAAGGTGCCTATCAACAGATGAATGGATAAAGAAGAAGTGGTACATATATACAATGGAATACTATGCTTCCATCAGAAAGGAAGAATATCCAACTTTTGTAGCAACATGGACTGGATTGGAAGAGATTATGCTGAGTGAAATAAGCCAAGAAGAGAAAGTCAAGTATCGCATGGTTTCACTTACTTGTGGTGCATGAGGGGTAACCTGGAGGACAGTGAGTGAAGGAAAGTAAAGGGGAACTAGGGTAATCCAGGGAAAGAAACGAAACAACAGAGACTTTGGACACAGAAACAAACTGAGGGACTTGGAGGGAGGGGGATGGAGGGATGGGAGAACCTGGTGGTGGGTACTGGGGACACCTAAAGCGTGGAGCACTGGGTGTAGGGAATGGGGAATGAATCTTGGAACACTGGGGAAAAAAAATTTAAGTAACAATAAAAAAAAAAAGAAAAAAAAAGAAAAAAAACAGACTGTAAATGATAGGTAGCTATTTATAATCCTCATTTATCCACTTAGTATTCTTGTTGGTGCTTTTAGATTATATTTAGATTATATTTAGGTTATATTTAAGCTGAAACAGGTTTTTCCCAATAAGCAGAAATATTGATAACATTACTCTTCACTATTAGACTCTTAAATAGTCTGATTATAATATTGTTGTTTAACCACTGTCATGTGAATTACAATTACATTGTATATCTTTTCTTATTTTTTTTATTAACCTATCTTCATCTTTGTATTTAAAATGGGTTTCTTGTAAACATCATAGAGTCTGGATTTTTTTGTATCTAGTATGTCAATCTCTGACTTAACTAGAGTGTTTAGACCACTTACACTTAATGTTACTATTGATAGTTTTGGGTGAAACATAAATTTTCTCAAATAGACCTCTGCTCTGACAACTCATCTACCACTAGTTGGACTTGTGCTAATACTAAGTTGGTTATAAAATCTTTTGATTTTAATAGGGAAAAAAATTAGCTAAAATATTTTAGAGTTAGACTGAAAAAAAATAAGTGTAATTGTCCCTTTTTAAACAATTCTGACATTCTGTAATCAAATTACACCATACTACAGTAAGAATAGTTTTTTAGAGACCTATGCTAAAATTTTACAGCCATCTATTTTCCTAAATGTTTCTTTGAGTAATAGAATGTAGCTTTATTATGATCTATCCCTGTGGTTTTCTTCTGGCTTTTGTCCATCTTTAAACAAAATCCACCTGAAAATTCATACTCTCTAGTATTTATCTACACATCCATATTATGGGGCAAGTATAGCAAACCATTCAAATAATAGATTGCATTTTCTTCTGTCCCAAGTGAACTTTTTGTTGTTGTGTGAGCAATTTTGTTGGTTAACTTCTCTCTGTTGGGTTTCAGTGCTAAATGACAATAACTAAATATTCACTGTCAATTATTCTTAAACAAATACCACTGACTTAGCTCAGAAGTATGATTTGCAAAAGACTGAAGCTTAAGAAGAGAGGCATCCTACTTATCTATATGGAGGTCTCTAAATAGTTAGTTGAACAATACATGTAATATTGGCATCCTGATAAGAGAAGTTAAGGGCAGGAAAAGCTGCTGCTGTCTGCTTATACATTCCGGTTGACCTCCCCTATGTAGAATTGAGAAAGTTTTGAGACGGTGGGATATGATCAGTATTTCCATTTTTAACTTCATAAAACAATGCTTTTACTAAAAAAGCTATTAAAAATGATCAAATGAAAAACTTTTTAATTGGATTTTCTTTTCCTTTTTTTTAACACTTTCTATACAAGTGTTCCCTGTCCCAAAGATTACTGCTTTCATCTACTAGTTTGGCTCTGTATATAATAGTTCATCATTTTTAGTCATGTGCAACTAGGCCTTTCAAAGGTCATTTTTTAAAATGGAGATATATTAACATTTAATGAAAAGATTAATTATTTTTCATTTGGGAGTTCTTTTTTTTTTTTTTTTTTAAAGATTTTATTTATTTGACAGAGAAACACAGCCAGAGAGGGAACGTAAGCCGCGGGAGTGAGAAAGGGAGAAGCAGGCTTCCCGCCGAGCAGGGAGCCCGATGTGGGGCTCGATCCCAGGACTCCGGGATCATGACCTGAGCCGAAGGCAGTCGCTTAACCAACTGAGCCACCCAGGCGCCCCTCATTTGGGAGTTCTAATTTGGCAAGAAAATTTAACTTTGTAAGATTGTTTCTTCTTTATTTTTTTTGGCTTTTCTTGGTCTGTTTGTTCTCTGTTCTGTAATTGTTCCCATTAACCTCAAAGCTAATGTTGATTTTTTTTTTTCTGAAGTCATGTTTTGTTGGAAATTCAAAGCATTTTCTGATCAAATGACGTACAAATTTTTAATTGTGAGATATTGGACGAGATGAAGTGCTAACATGGTGGAATATCTAGGGAAACTTAATATCCCTTCCATTACACTATAGTAACAGAAAAACATATAAGAAGGGCAATTGGGCTGTCAAAGTTTTACGTCAATACTTTAAAACTAGTCAGGTGACTTGAAATTCTGTGCCAGTCGTGTTTTAAAGAAGTTCCTTTACCCTGGATAAATGATTAAAAATGCTGTGGTAGCAGAAGGCAGGCTGGAAATGCCGTGGTGACTTCCTCAGATATCACTTGCCAATGTGCTACTTATTCATGGCTACCTTGAAAATTAGTCTCGGGGGAACCTCACGAAAATGGAGTCGGGAGGCGTCAGTAGGGGGATCTTTCATGCCCTACCACACTGTAGTCCACAGCGGACGCAGCAGGAGACAGATTTGGCCTTGCTTGTGGGTACCACTCTACTATTTCAGCTGGAGGAAGAGATGCTTTCCTTATCCTGACCACCCCCACCAACCGAAAGTTCAGCCAATGAAAAGCTGCCCCACTTCGAACTCTCCAATTGACTCCAGTCAACTTTTAGTTCATAAAAACCTTCCCAACTTACCCCCTTCTCCTTAAAAAAGTGTGCCTCTCCTTCATTACCCAGACTTGCCTATAGTTTTGCAATAGCTTGTTGGTCCTGGGTTGCAGTTCTTTTTTATTCCCAAGTAAACCCATCTCTTGCTGGTAAAATAAACAGCAGTTTACTTTTGAAGTTAACAATATCATAATTGTTTAATTTTTTATATTCAATTATTGGGTCCCTTTCTTAATCTTAAGGATTTCTCTGCATTTCATCAATTCTATACTTAACTTCTGTGCAGCTTCAATTTATAAAGATCTGCCAAATAAAAAACAAAATGCAGTTGAAGAGAGATAACTTCTTTCTTTCACCTCAGGAATACTACAGTTATGTACTCTGCTATTTTGGGGCCACACATTTTTCATCAGTTTTGAAAAAAGAAAAAAAGTTGCACAGCATAAGGATTAGGAATGTGCAATTTTTAAAATTAGATAAACAGGTTAACTCCCTGTTTTTTTTTTTTTTATTATTTAAGATTTTATTTATTTGACAGAGAGAAACACAGCAAGAGAGGGAACACAAGCAGGGGGAGTGAGAGAGGGAGAAGCAGGCTTCCTGCCGAGCAGGGAGCCCGATGTGGGACTCGATCCTGGGTGTCCGGGATCATGACCTGAGCGGAAGGCAGTCGCTTAACCAACTGAGCCACCCAGGCGCCCCCACTCCCGTATTTGTAAGAGTTCTGGATAAATTGACTCAATGGAGGTACAAATGGCATATATCTAAACATTTGAAAGTTATAAATTATAAAACTTTTGAGTTATAACTTATTAAATAAATATTTCTTTTGCTTCTGTTTTGAAAAAAATATGCCTTCATAATGACTTGCAGGAATAGGTGTTTAATGAAAATATTCAGTTATCATAGAGTTCTGAGTAAAAAACAAAGGGACCTGGCTTCTAGACTGTGGCCTCTAGATGAGTCCACCACTTTCTTTCCGAAGTTCCTTGTCTGTCCTGTTACAGGGGAAGGCTGAGTGGCTGTCTCAGCCTGCACATCCACACTCAGCCCACATCCCTGCAAAGCTGCTCTTGACCACTCTTCAGGTTTAAGGTTGTCTATGTTGGAAGTGTGTGTGTGGTTGAGGAGGAGCAGAGATGGGTTTCTAGGAGCGTTTATCCCTCAGCCCCATGGACTTTGTGCCCTATGGAGCACTGTGCATCAGGACAAGGCTCAGAGTTCTTCTGAAGTGCATGCCTCTAATCAGGGGCCATACTTGCTTCGTTCCCAGTATGGTATTGCAGGTAGTCTTATATTTAGAACTCTTCCCCATCAATTACTTGTTGTATGTCCTTCATGTTACAGCCATAGTGCATGGGTCTCGATGCCAGCTTCCCCACTTGATAGCTGTAGAACTTTGGGAATAATTTCTCTCTCAGTTTCCTCATCCACAAGTGGGGATAATGATGATCTCTAACTCAAGGAATTGCTTTGAGACTTAAATGAGCTAATAATTGTGAAATGCTTAGAAGAGTGCTTGGAACATAGCAAATACTTGAGAACTGTTTGTTTAAGAAGTAAGATAAATAAGTTTCTTATTTGTGAAAATGGTAATTTTAATGACAACTCCATCAGAACGAGTTGAAAAAATACGTAAGATGATTTCTAAGAAGTGTTATTCCAGTGCTTGGCACAGAGTAAGTGTAGCAGCTTGTTGAATAATAATAGTGTATAAAGAAGTAAATAAAATGTAGCTCTTGATATATACATCAGAAGATTAAAAATTAGAGCCTTTTTGCAATGCTATTGTTCTTTGTACATTTTATACTTTGCTTGACAGTCAGTGATGCTATATAGACATTTGTCTTGGCTTTGTAAATTTGAAGGCACAAATATTCTCCTTCTTGATAAATTTATTTTTTTTATGATCATTAATCTTAGAAATTAGAAATTCTTATCATCACATATTTGCTATGTTAAGCTAATCCATTCATTTAGTTGATAGATATTTGTTATATGGTTTAAGTGTGCAGAAGTAGTAAACATTTAACTTCATGTCTAACCCTGGGACTAGTAAGACATTGTGGGTCAAAAGCAGGAGTTTACTTTGTTTTCTTTGAAGGAACCTTTACCCATAATGACAAATATATAATGAATTAATTTTAACTGCACAAGAAAAGATATATTTGAGTTTAAAATTAAAGCACATGTCTACTGTATCCTTTTTAAAAAAATGCTTTAAGTATAGGTATAAGTGCAATTTTATTTTCTCCAATATTTTTTAAAAATAAAGGAAAAGAGCAGCTCTTACTATTACTCAATGACAAGAAATAGTTGATGTGATTCTGGAGTTTAGGTAATAGAAGATGGCAATGTCTTCTCAAAGTATCTGTTTCCCATTTACACTTAAAAAGTGGGCACATTCATAAAATGATTATAAAGCTATACTTATTCTTGAAAGTGCTATATTCAGATTATTGGCACTTTAAGACTAAATTCATTCATAATTCATTGGAGACAGTTAAAATGTAATGCAGTCATTTAGAGCTTTTTTTTTTAAGAAAAGCCTAATTTTGAAATTGAGTTACTCAGAAGGATAATATTTGCTGACATGTTTTAATAATTCAACAGTGTCAATTATTAGTAAGGTTGTTTTAAAATATTTATTGCGTGTATATATGTAAATATATGTATTTATTTATGCTTGCCTTTAAATGTGAAGTGGTTTTAATTATTCATAGTGTAAGAGTCTTCCTGCAAACCGCTCTACCCAACTAGAAAACATGCACTGATTTTCTATAGTTTACAAGGCCCTTTTGAAGTCATCAAAGGTTGAATATATAGAGTTTAGAAATATGAAGTTCTCTAAAGGTGATACAGATAAATTTGAGACTGTAGGTCCATTTCCTATAACCATGTGTTGACTTGAATCTTAATCAGAAATCTTATGAAAAGGTTAGTTTTTTAGTTAAAATCTTTTCATTGAAGGATGAACATATACTTCTGAGTTTAAACATTTTAGCTATCTCAGGATTGAAAGTATCTGTCAATTTCAGACTTTTGTTGCATAGTATTTCTGAATAGAATGAAATTTAGAAAAAAATATGCCATCACATTTTTAGCTAACATAGAAAATATGCTAAATACCACTAATCTCATTTACACATTTGGGATAAAAATATTATCTCAGAATATATTTTAAGAATAAAATATAATGGCTTGAAGCACCTAAATCTACCATAGTGCCCAACAAAATGAGTCCAATTTCCCATTCACTATGCAACAACCTCTTGTTTCCAATAAATCTACTTCTTTTCAGTGTTTTAGGGCTTCTCTGTTTCCTCCCTCTTTCTCAATATTTTGGTTGAATTAGGTAATTTATAAATAATTATAAAATTCAAAAAGATGCTTTCAATAAAACCTCCTGAGACATACATAATTTTGTTTGCACATTTTAAGAAGTTTCTGCTTGCTTTCTAGAAAGATACTTACCTGATATTCTCAGTGTAAGTGAAGGTCCTATGGTAGTCAAGCCAGTTAGCATCAGTAACAAGCATACCTTAAAATATATACTTTCTCAAACATGCTTCAAGTTGATTTCTTGCTTACACAATGTCCAAAATACGATCTCCTGATAGACTGGGGGCATTCCTTTTATTAGTATGTAATTCTGAAACTCGGGATTTTTCCATCTTGTGTTTCTGCCTTCTTCAAATGGCCTTCAAGTTCCCAGTTCTTGCCTGGTTCACATCAGTGAGAAGGAAAGAGCATCAATGCATGATGAATGGAAGGTTTTTATAGGCCATGTCTGGAAATGGCTCATTTCACTTCCTTCATATTCCATTTACCAGAATTTGGTCTTGGCCACAGCTACGTGCAAGGGTTCTAAGGAATGTAATGTAGCTGTATTACCTGAAGAAAGGAGAAATGTGTTTTAATTTTATAGTTAGCAATTCAGATGCATGACATGGAATTATAAGATGATTTTAAAGTTATAAACCATAACTTTATGGTTTATAAAGAAGCGTGAAAAATAAAATTAGGACCATTATGCCTTATATCCCTAACAGCCACCTGGCTTCTGTACACTCGCTTGCTAGACCCTAAGAAAGTGGAAAAACCCTAGCGCCCCCCCCCCCCAGCCACCCTCGCCCCGCACCTTCAGATCTAAGAACAAGAGATAATGACCATCTGGCTCCAGGAGTGTGGCTACGAGAACACTCCCTGAGCCTGGCTATCTAGCTCCAGGAATGTGGCTACGTGAGCACTCCCAGAGCCCCCTACCTGACTATCTGGTGCCTTGGGGTTTGCTGGGGGGAGGGGGGCAAGGCCAGTCATAAGGCAACCAGTAAACTAGGGAGAATGTCAACCAATCATGTGCTTGTAACTGTGGAGATTCTCCAACTTCTTTGTAACTTGTTTACCTATAAAAAGCTGAAAAATTTGCTGTTCAGGGTCTCTGAGCGTAAGGTCCACACGGAGGCCCAGGTTTGAACCTGACAATAAACGACCCTTGCCGCTTGGCTTTGACTCTGGTCTCTGGTGGTCTTTCTTGGGGGTCTCACGACTGGGGCACAACACTATTATGTATATTCAGTTTTTTATTTTTTCATAAGATATTAATTTATTTGCTTATTTGTCAGAGAGACAGAGCCACAAGCAGGGGGAGCAGCAGGCAGAGGGAGAAGCAGGCTCCTCAAGGAGCAAGGAGCCTGCCCTGTGACGCAATCCCAGGATCCTGGGATCATGGCCTGAGCTGAAGGCAAATGTTTAACTGACTGAGCTACCCAGGCGCCCCTCGATTCTTTATTTTAAAAGCTACTCTAATATGACTTAATAGTTTTCCTGATAACATAGTGAATAACTTTAGGAATCAGAATTGACTGTGTTATGTCTCTGATGTTAATCTGACAATTTCAATTTAATCAAATGGAGATGAATGAAAAAAAAGGATATATGGATTTGGTCCAAATAATGTGATTGATTGTTAACTAAAATAAACTATAGGGGAGTGAATTTGTTTGCTATAGAATTGAATTTTAATTTTGTGGTAGAGGATATCCATGGTCATATCAATGATTGGTGCACATTTAGCTGCA
>PITA01010519.1:0-71477 GCA_004023965.1 Spilogale gracilis
GCTGGGTGGGGTGAGCAGCAGGTGCCAAAGCAGAGAGGCAGGAAGGCTCAGGGTACAGAGTCTGTCTGGGTAGACAGTGTTACTGAGCGTGGGAAGGGAGTGGAGGATAAGGCCAGAAGAGTAATTTGGGGACCAGTATTTGAAAGCTCTTGAATGCTGAGGAAGTTAAGGAGAATGATCCCCCAATGCACCATTAGCATCTCTATTTCTACTTCTCTTATAAGCTAATCATGTGCATTTTGCAAGGTCAAAACAAAACAAAAACAAAACAAAAAAACAAGTTGGACTTAATAACTTCTTCATTTACATAATTCATATTGCAGTATGCAAGAGCCTGGCATTGTTACTTATTTCCATGTGTCTCCACACCACATAAGCAGTCTAAAGCAGTAGAAAAAATGTCTTGTTTGTGTTTAAGATAATAAGCCAATTCTAAAACGATGTTTGAACACAATGACCAAATTCATTCTGTTGCAAAAGCTAATTTTTAAACATTCACAGAATTTATGAATCTGACTGTCCTGAAGGGTTTTAATTCCATCTCTTCCTCAAAATAACTATAGAACCTTGGGAAAGGTTGCTTCATGGATTTAGCATGTAGAAACCATATATACATTTTACAAATCTGTTTCTCCGTGCCTGCATTCATATCTCTACAACTCCCACACTATGTACAGTAACACAGAAAAAATTCAGAGAGGTCTGGGTCTTTGGGATCTGCCAGATCTGACTGGAAGCAGGGCAACGTCCCTTCCTACCTCTCTACTGGGCGAGTCACTTAACTTTGAACCTCAACGTCCCCCAATATAAAATAAGTATAACATTTTGTAACTCATCATTTCCATGAGAGACTCATACATTTATTATTGAGCAATTGGTATTTATTTTCTGTTTGAGGAAAATGAGGCACAGGGACATTAAGGGTTATACCCGTGACAGCACAGCTAGTGAAAGGTAGAACTGGGTTTCTGGTCCAGGCATTCTGACTCAGAATCTGCTCTCTCACCGCTCTTCACTGTTTGTAAAGGCCCCTCTCCAACTCTACCTCATAGACGATACTTAATAAATGCTTAGTTCTATCTTTATCTCCCCGGGAAATTTTGGCGTTTGTGTGGCTAACATGGGATAATGCTTTTATCTTTTTAAAGTTCAAATATAAGCTATCCAAATGTAAAGAATTAAAAAATTTCAAGGACTACATTTTTAGAGTGGTTCGAATTTCAGTAATCATTTTTTCATGCTGATTGTATTGGTGAGATAAATTCAATGTAGGAAAACGTGTAAAAAGAAAAAGAAAGAGGGGCGCCTGGGTGGCTCAGTTGGTTAAGCGACTGCCTTTGGCTCAGGTCATGATCCTGGAGACCCGGGATCGAGTCCCACATTGGGCTCCCTGCTCGGCAGGAAGCCTGCTTCTCCCTCTCTCACTCCTTCCGCTTGTGTTCCCCTCTCTGGCTGTGTTTCTCTCTGTCAAATAAATAAAATCTTTAAAAAAAACAGAAAAGAAAAAGAAAGAAAGAAAAAGATAAAACAGTAAACCAGGATCATCCTTAATCCCTAGAGACAATGAAGTGATTGGAATTTTAATGAAATGAGTGCATTTCTCATTTCGTCGATCTTTTGGTGTTGTTCCAGCTGCGCAGTATTATGACAGGCAACAACCTTGCTTTACAGGCCACGTGGAAAATTTATATCAGATGTTAAAATCAGTTAATCATGATGTATCTCAGGGTGAAAGTTATAATTTCTAAAAAATGTGAAGCCGCAAGAAAGAAGGAAAAATAATGCTGAATAGAAGAGAATAAGGACAGAGTTTGGATTCTTACTTGGTTGCTTTTAGAGTAATAAGTACACTTTTTCCTTCGGAGTATTGCTTAGTTAACAACAATGTTTAGCAGACCATAGAGTGGCTGGTGAGGTCTTTGAGTGAAGGACTGTGAACATTCTTGGGTTCTTTCTGCTGGAGGAATCTCATGTATTTTGCAGCTTTGATTCAGAACCACTAAAATGTTAGCATCTAAAATGTTAGTTTCCTGGCATTTGCCAAAACCTATCTTTCCCATGCATATTATAAAAGTGAAAACTATATTTCTTTTCTATCATTTAATACCTGTAAATGGAGAAGATTATAATAAAGTGAAGCAGTTAAAGAAATAGAATTATCATGAGCTTCCTTTGAGGTGTTGATTTGTGTGTTCCTATGCATGAAATATCATGAAACTTCTGGAAGACTGGGTTTTTCCCCAAAGAGAAGAAGCTGGCTTGTAACTGGATACCGTCCAGTGATCCTTTCTGACTGGAAAGATGTGATTTTAACAGACTGGTAACTAACTGCTTTTATTCTCTGGTTTATTCACAGAAGTTTCAATACAGAAAACCATAATGATGCAAACCCAACTGAGTTGCTTGTGTCTCCTTATATTTTATGTGGTAAGAGAATGTACTTTATTTATTTACTAGAATACTTTCTGACATTTTCTACCTCATACCAGGGAAACAATGATTATCACGACTTAAAAAAAAAATCTGTCAAAATTAAGTTGTATACAAAGGACCTGTGGTTTGCCCTAATGTGGTATTTCCAGTGAAATGGCTCCAAGTCATATGTCTATCCTTCAACCAGGGAGGTGCTTTTTCTCCACTCTTAAAAGCCAGTACCACTGAATGGGCCAGGTTTAAAACAAAAATGTCTATTCATATTTGGATCTGTATGTATAGCTGAGGGAATCTGGAAAGAAAAGTATACTGACGCATATACTGGTATTTGTATGTATATGTATATGTAGTCTATGTATATATGTATATATTAGTTTATGTCCCTTAATCTTGGATTTTTTTTTTTTACTTTGACTGTGAAAAATTACCAATGAATACCCAGTAGTACAATTCCTGGGTCACAGGGTAGCTCTACTTCTGATTTTCTGAGGAATCTCCACACTGTTTTCCAAAGCAGCTAGACCATCTTGCATTCCCACCAACAGTGTAAGAGGGCTCCCCTTTCTCCACAGCCTCTCCAACACTTGTTTTCTGCCTTGTTAATCTTGCCATTCCAACTGGTGTAAGGTGGTATCTCTCTGAGAAACAAACTGAGGGTTTTAGAGGGAAGGGGCATGGGGGGACGAGTGAGCCCTGTGATGGGTATTAATGAGGACACATATTGCATGGAGCACTGGGTGTTGTACATAAACAGCGAATCCTGGAACACTGTATCAAAAACTAATTGTGTATTTTATGGTGACTAATGTTACACAATAAAAAAGTTACCACTGAAATATTAAAAAAAGCATTTTCTCTATTTTCAGCCCTGCTTTGCTCTGTGCTTTTCTTCCCATATATGGTTTGGAGTTTTCTGGTCAGAGTTGTCTTTAGCCAACTCTCTCAACTGACAGGCTGGAGCTGGATGGAACCTAGAGAGACCCAGCCCTCAATCTTGGGTAGATAGTGGGTGCCAACTTTGTTTTATTCATAGAGCTCATGGACATCGTATACTTGCCCAGCAATCCATTGTGTTATGAAGCAAGCTTATGGAGAAGAATTTGCTTTCTTTTAGAAGGAGGTTACTGGATCCTCACACCTCAAATCTTGGCTCCTTTCTTCTGGGACCCCAAAATAACATTGAATTCTAAGTTCCTGAGAGTCCTCTAGATCCCTCACAGTTCAGAATATTTATAGAATGAAATAGAGCCAAACTTGTAAACCTACAAGAGTCTTCCTTCTTGGGGGGTGGGGTGAAGCTACAGTTAAAATTTTATGATTGTCACTAGAATTGCATGAGGACTAAGTCAAACATTCCCTCTTGACTTCTCTATTCTCATCCGTCAAATGTCCTTTGCTATCTATATTATCATAGGATAATAGTGAAGTCAGACCTGGGTACAAACCTGGTACTGCCACTTCCTAGTGAAAGGAGCTTCGGTGAGTCACTTAAGCTCTGAACCTCAGTTTTCTTCCCTGTGAAATGGATCTAATAAGAGTACTTGACTTATTGGTTGTTGTGGCAGTTAAATGAGATAATACATTTATAAAGCCCTTGGATCAGTGATGGGCACAGTCTAAGCACTGGATAAATATTAGCTATTATTATTATTGGCTGTTAATTATTATTACTACTGCATTTTATTATTACTTTTTTTCAAGTAGGCTCCATGCCCAGCAAAAAAGCCTGGTGCGGGACTTGAACTCATTACCCTGGGATCAAGATCTGAGTGGAGATCAAGAGTTAGGCACTTAACTGACAGAGCCACCCAGGCATCCCTTACTATGGCATTTTAGTCAGTGTCTGCACTCATATGGACTTTGACTTCCATGGAGGGCTATCTTTTAGTCATGTCTGTAGCCTCAGCACATAGTACCACACCAGGAGTAGGGTAGAAATTAAATACATAATTGTGGACTTATATTAGGAAACAATGGGATCTAAGAGAAGATTCTGTCATGATATTTTGATATTAGTGGGCTTATCTCATCTGAGAATGGGACATGCATTTTTTTCCCCTGGATAAAAGGTGGGATATAATTTTTCTTTCTCTCTAATCTCAGCCCTGTGGGACTTCTACCTAGAGTAGGAAATAGTGTCCAGACCCCTGCTGGCAACAAGAGCCTTACCCGGGAGAAAGCCACATGCACAGTTGTGTCTATGGGGCAGGGTATTGCTAGCTGCGTGCTGGGATTGCAGGGGCACTAGGATGGAGTCACTGCTCTCTCCCACCTCCATCCACCCCTGCTTCCACGCCCTTCTTGTAAAGACTGGAAGTCTAGTTGAACTTTTCCTTCAGAGATAGTGACGGAAAGGTATTGCCAGTCATCTATCCCATACTGCCTGTGGCTCTCCTGTTCTTTCCTGAACACTGGTTTCCATAGGGGGGAATTTATTGCAGGGGCCCTGGGGAGAAAGTGAGTAAGTGATTCGGGTTTGGGAAAGGGTGCTGAATAGGGAGGCAGAGAAGTCAAGGAGAAGCCACACCTACTTTAGAGTTTTGCCTGGGATTACACTTTTTCTAGAAGAAAGAAGAGTTTGGCATAAATACTATCTAATCCCTGCAGGGAAGTCTTGCTGGACAGTACGATGAGGATGGCTACTAGGCGGGCAGATCTGGCCATCACATGTGTCCTTTGCTGGCCTGGAAGACAGGGTAACAGTGTGGCTTAGAGTTAGGGCTTGGTGGTCCAGCAGAGCTGGCTTCATCCCGTATCATCTGTCTCCGCTCTGGGACTTCTCTGGATATACTTTGCTGATCTTGTTGAGGATCAGAAGAAATGATATATGTGTGTGGAGGGGGGGAGTCTAGTCCCACAGCTGTTGCACAGGAAGCATTAAAAATGCCAGTTCCATTCCCTTCCCTTCCTTTTACCTCTTTGTGCAAGATGGCGGGTATTATCCCTCCAACTCCGGCATGGTCCCTCTTTTCCTTTCACAAGTTCCCCCATACCATCTTTCCCAGTTCTGGTGGTATGGCTTGCTGACTCATGACACACACATGCATTTTGAAATCTTTATAACTCAGATAGCCATGTTAATGACACAAAGGGAGATTTGCTGCCCTGTTATGAGAACCCAACTTTGAACCTTGCCACTAAGAGAGATTGACTAATGGAGGTTTCGTCTTGATGACATCGCTAGGGTGAACTGCTGGAAGACTGACTCTTGCTGACATCAGCTGAAAGTTGATGAAGGTAGTTTGTTGTTAACTAGTGGCCTCACAGGAAGTGCCACCCTTGCCTTGCACCAACCATGGCAGTGCCTGCACATCTGTCCCCAGTTCTTGTGTCCTGCCCTCCAGGGAAGATGTGGGAAAGGAGTATGGTGGAGAAAGAGCCCCCAGAGTATGATAGTCCTTAAAAGGAGTCCATGAACTAGAAGTCTATAAAATTATTATGTCAGTTAAGAACGCCTTCAGTATAGGCAACAGGAAGTTCAACCTTGGAGTGGCTCTAGTAAAGTTTATTTTCCTCAGATAATAAGAAGCCTCAAGTGGGCAGCCCAGGGCGGGTTTTGCATTTCTATGATATCACCAGAGACTTGGGCTTCTTTCTCTTTGCTCCCCCATTATTTGAGCTGGTTTGTTCCCTCGTGGTTTCATGATGACTGCTATAGCCATAGACAGGAGGTCCATTGCCTGAGCAAAAACAACAGGGAAGGGGGTGGCAAAGCAGCCACATCTGTCTTTTTTCATTGGGAAAATAAAAGCTCAACCGGAACCCCCTAAGAGATGTCACCTTTTGTTTCATGAACCAAAACCGGTCACTTGGCTGTCCTGCAAGGGAGTCTGGGAAAGAGACCTGTTGGCTTTGAAGGGAGAGGGCTGGGCGATGGCTGGGGGTAGCTACTCTAGGGCCTGTCACGACTCTGAGGGAGAGGAGACCAAATTCCAAAGCCCTCCGTATTTTCATTTGCCAGAACCAGTATCAAGTTAATCGAGATTCCGTGAACCAAGTGGTATGGTAGAAGTCTTTTCCCCATACTCTTATCCTGATTATTATTATTCTCAGTATGTATATTATTATTATTCTCAATATATCTATCCCAAGAATGTACTTGCTGTCCCTAAAGATGTGGAAAAAACAAATTCTCTTCCCTCTAGTTCTTCTTACTTTCTTGGTTTTACCACTTCAGCTCCCCAGGCCATCTACTTCTCATATTATCCTTTTGATCCTAACCTATCCCACCCCTGATTTCTACACAAGTAGGAGACAGGAAGAACCACACAGAAAGGAGGGGACACCAGCATCAGGTATAGGTGCTGAGTCCTTTGTTCTAGAGGGTGTCTTCTGTAGGTGGGTTGATGGCTGGCTAAGCCCCCCCCGTGTCCTGCCTGCCATGCTCAGCTTCACTTGAGAGGGATAGTCGTGGTGGGAGACGAAGGATGGCAGGAGCTGCTGCGGAACGTGCCCTCATCCTCTTGTGCTGAGAGCAGTGGGAGTCACACCCTCCGGTACATCCTTGATACCCCTATTTTCCTGTCAAGTTGTCCTGGCCATTTTTGCTCTCTCTGGTGGGTAGTGGGTCATGGTGACTGAGAGTACCCACAGCAGAGTCATAGGTTCGAATCCTGCTTTCCATCCTTCCCTGGGCAAATTGCTTCACCTCTCAGCATCTTAGTCTCATCTCCTGTAAAACAGAGCTAACAGTAAGAATTTGTTCCCAGGCGGTTGTCAGGATTAACTGCTTAGGACCGAGCGCAGCACAGACCGATTTCTCTTCTCCCTGTCCCAGCCCCCACGTACTGCCATTCCAGCCTGGATTTGGGGGCCTGCAAAGTCTGCTTGCCTGTCAAGTTCAGGGGCTTTGGGCTTTAGAAACATCATAGGGCTACTGCTTGAAGTAAACATTTTGTTCTTTTTTTTTTCCCTACATGAGTATAGATTGCTAATTGAATGTTCAAACTGTAAATGTTTCTTGAAATCACAGTTCAGATTCAGGTTTGATTAAAATTTACCATGTAGCAGTGTGCTGAGTAAGCACCAGACTGAACACATCTACATATTTCCTTTCCTTATAAACTCATTTGTCCTTGAAGTATGGGGTGCTGGCAATCTGCCAGAAATGTTCTTATAAATTAATAGGAGTAGAGGAGAGGTGTTTTTAAGCAGCTGGTATAAAGCCATGGGGGTATTTAGAAGGCAGATTGGCATTGTGGGAAGACAGAAACTTTTGTTCAGCCAGATTCCTGTGTGTGTGCCCTGTCAGCCACTTACGGAATTTATTTTGGGCAAGTAGCTTCACTTCTATGAGCCTCACTTATAACACGGGAGTGTTAATATTCTCCCCACAGGGTGAATGCTGGAATGGCCAAATGAGAAAAACAGTGTAAGGTTCATGGCAAATCATCTTGACATAGTAGAAGTTCAGTAATATAAAAAATCTCTTTGTACCTGTTTTGACTATATTTTGTATTGTTTCGAGCTAGGTTAGAACCGTGTGTTTCATGTATCAGTCCTAGAAACTATAATAAAATCAGCAAGAGGCACGTATATCTTCAGAATGATGGGTATGCCAATTTTCTCTTTGTTTTTCCTTTTTTTTTTTTTAACAGACAACTGGATATAGCCAAGAGAGGAAGTTTAGTGGACCCCTCGAACCCATGACATTTTCTATTTTTGAAGGCCAAGAAGCGAGTCAAGTCATATTCCAGGTAATGGCTCCTCTTGATCACTGTTGCCTTGATTTTACAAGCTCTCATGGTGGACTTTACTCCTTAATCTACTGTATATCAGGAAATAAAATAGAGGCATGGCAGATCTCATTATCAAGAATGATTTCAGAAGCTAAGTTAAACAGAGAGATGGGTGGCCTCGGTCTTGTGAGGGGTTGTGTATGACATTGTCATTCCGACTTCCTCAACTGTGTCGGGGGCAGGGAGTGCTCCCATCCCTGGATTGGGGAGCTTGGTGCCTCTAGGTTTTTCCTCTCCCCTACGGTGGGAAGGGAACAAGCCTCTGGAGTGGAATGGCCATCTGACTGTCTGTCTGTCCAGTGAGCATGCTGCTGGAAGCACTGGAAGAAGCAGGTTCTTTGGAATCGCCCTGGAATGGTGTGCTTTTCCTTACTACCTCCTCTGAACCCAACTCTGGGACCTTGCCTATAGGTTGGCCATGCTGGGAGGTGGTTATCGCCTATAGTTAGAGAACTGAGAAAAGCACCAGACTGAGGGGTGGCCTGTAGACGGGAGTCAGAAACTCCAGCTATCAAGGACACTGAAAAAATCTTGGAAATATAATGGGGAGGGAGAAAAACATACTCCTGAATTTATCAGAAGTCTACTGGGGAAGTCCACTTGGCCTTGGAGTGGTTGAGGATGGTTTGATGAGCTTTTGGGGTGTACCCATGACCCCCATCCCAGGTACTGTGGGAGCAATGGAGGGTTGATGAACTACCTCTTAAGGGGCATGCTTTCTGTTAAGTGTCAAGCATTTGTTTTGTTGGGCAGGTCTTGTGTGCAGAGGAGAGAAGGAAGCCTGCCTCATTTCCTTCCTTCATTTGGCTCCAGATTAGTGCCAGGAGTCCCAGAGAATGAGCTGGAGCAGCACACATGTGTTTGTGACCCCTGGCTCTGTAGGGTATTACGGAGTTCTTGACCACTCCACTCAGGGAAGTCCTGCAGTGAGGGAACGGCAAATGGTTCAAGACTTCTGGAGCCTAAGAGGAATTCACTTGATGAGGAAGGGAGAGAAGAGGGGTTCAGTAGAGGCACAGCATGGACACCTGCCCTGTGCTGCCAGAGGGAAAAGCATGTACTGAGGATGGGCACTATCGAGTAGGTATTCTGTGAGTACAGGTTCACATTCTAGGGAACAGAATCATGACCACAATCCCCAAATCACAAACCTCACGGACCTAGAAACTGGCTGGAGAGCATAATTTCAGTCTCTGAGGATCCCATTCCTTGGGTTGCTTTACTTCTTTTTCTGTTTTTTTCCATTAGCCACCCTACAAAGCTTATCTCTCTTTGTCCAGAAATGATAGCCCAGTTGTCATGGCTGAACATTCCTTATTTATGGGTAGGTGTATTGGAGTAGAGGAGTAGGAGATGAAGGGGATTTCCTTCTGAAGATCTCAGAATCTCTGTTTTAGAAAAGACCTAGGAGACTTTTGGGACCAACTGCTTGTTTTACAGATAAGGAAACTGAGGCTTAAATAAGTTAACAGCAGAGCTGAGATTAGAACACACCATGCCCTCTCCATCTTTATATGTGGAGAGGATGCAGCAAACCCAGTTGTGGTAAGATGTGCTTTGAACTCAAATCCCTTCATTTAGCACCAGTATTCTTGCCTGGAGTTTGGGAGACATGAAGACAGCTCATTGCCCCATGAGATTGGTCCTTGGGTTAGTTAGAGATCTTAAAAAAACAAACAAAATAATAATAAACAACCTCAGACTTCTTTCATTGAGGGTTTACAATGAGCGCGCCAGCTCAGTGCATAAAATAGTATAATACAAATCTGAGCTAGGTCATTTTTTCCCTTTCTAATGAGATTTAGCTTACACATCATAAAGCCTACCCTTTTAAAATGCACAAATCATTGATTTTTAATATATCACAAAGATGTGCTTCTATCACCACTATCTAGTTCCAGAACATTTTCATTAGCCTCAGAGAAGCCCTATCTATTAACAGTCCCCATACTCCTCTCTTCCTCATCCCTGGCAAACACAAATCTACTTTCAGTATCTGTAGGTTTGCTTATCTGGACATTTAATGTAAATAGAGTCATACACGTGTTTTTTTTTTTTTTAAACATTTTATTTATTTGACAGAGAGAAACACAGCCAGAGAGGGAACACAAGCAGGGGGAGTGAGAGAGGGAGAAGCACGCTTCCCGCTGAGCAGGGAGCCTGATGTGGGGCTCGATCCTGGGTCTCCGGGATCATGACCTGAGCCGAAGGCAGTGGCTTAACCAACTGAGCCACCTAGGCGCCCCCATACATGTGATTTTGTGCATGGTTTCTTTTACTTAGCATGTTTTCAAAGTTCATCTATATTGTAGCAGGTATTAATACTTCATTCCCTTTTTGTAGCTGAATAATATTCCATTGTATGGATATATACCACATTTTGAATAGCCATTTATCAATTGATGGACATTTATGACTATTCTGAATAATGCTATTATGGGCAATCATGTACAGCTTTTTGTAAGGACATGTTTTCAATACTCTTGGATATATACCTAGGAGGGGAATTGCTGGGCCATAGTAATAATTCAATGTTTAACTTTTTCTTTTCTTCTTTTTTTTTTTTTAAGATTTTTTCATTTATTTGACAGAGAGAACACAAGTAGGCAGAGAGGCAGGCAGAGAGAGAGAGGAGGAAGCAGGCTCCCCGCTGAGCAGAGAGCCCCATGTGGCCTTGATCCCAGGACCCTGAGATCATGACCTGAGCGGAAGGCAGAGGCTTACCCCACTGAGCCATTCAGGCGCCCCAATGTTTAACTTTTTGAAGAACCATGAAACTGTTCTTCAAAGCAAGTGAACTATTTTGCATTCTTGCTAGCATTGTATACAAGTTCTAATTTCTCTACTTGCCAATGCTTGTTTTTTTCTGCGTCTTTTATTACAGCTATCCTCGTGGGGGTGAAATGGTATTATGGTTTTCTTTATGGTTTGGGTTTGCATTTCCCTAATGATTAATGATGTTGCGTATCTTCTCATGTGCTTATTGGCTATCTGTATATCTTCTTTGGAGGAGCTTTTTGCCTATTTTTTAATTGCTTTATTTGTCTTTTATTGTAAGGGTTCTTTATATATTCTGCATTCAAGATCCTTATCAGATATATGATTTGCAAATATTTTCTCACATTCTATGGATTATTGTCTCACTCTCTTGATAGAGCCATTTGAATCACAAAAGGTTTTAATTTGGATGGGATGTTTTTCACTTTACAAACACTATTTCTTTGGCTAAATTTATCCTAAAGTATGTTATTCTTTTTGATTGTATTAAAAATGAAATTATCTTCTTATATCATTTTCAGGTTGTTCTTTGTTGCATATAGAAATACAATTAGTTTTTTTTTATATTATTCTGCAACCTTATTGGACTTGCTTATTAGGTGTAATAAATTTTTTAGATTCCTTGGGATTTTCGATGTATAAGATCATGCCATCTGTGAACAAGAGAGTTTTACTTCTTTCTTTCTAATCTGGATGCTTTTTCTTTTTCTTGCCTAGGACCTTGAGTATGGAGTTACATAGAAGTGGCGAAATTGGGAATACTTTTCTTCTTTTTAACCTTTTAGGGAAAAGCTTTTATTCTTTCACTATTAATTATAAGGTTTGCTATGGGTTTTTCATCAGGTTGAGGAAATGACCTTATATTCCTAGTTTGCTGAGTATTCTTTTTTTAATCAAGAAATGTTGAATTTTGTTAAATGATTTCCTGCCTCTATTGAGATATTCATTTGGTTTTGTCCTTTATTCTATTAACATAGGCTATTAAATTAATTGATTTTCATATATTGAACCAGCCTCATATTCTGGTATAAAGTCTACTTAGTCATGGTATACAATTGTTTTTATATGTGACTAGATTCAGTTTGTTACTATTTTGTTGAAGATTTTTGCATCTATATTCATAAGAAATATTGGCATGCAGTTTTATTGGCTTATCTCCTGATTTGCATGTCAGGATGATACTGTCCTCCTAGAATGAATTGGGAAGTATTCTTTATTTTTTGGTAACATTTGTGAGGATTTGGTGTTATTTTTTCTTTATATGTTAAGTAGAATTTACCAGTAAAGCCAACTGGTACTGGGCTTTCCTTTGTGTAAAGTTTTTTGATTACTAATTTAATCTCTTGACTTGTTATAGTTTCATTCAGATTTCCTATTTGTTTTTTAGTCAGTTTTGATAGTTTCTGCCTGTTTAAGAATTCATCCATTTCACTGAGGTTGTCTAATTTGTGGGGGAAATAATTACTTATATTCTCATTAACCCTTTTTATCTCTGTAAGGTTGGTAGTGATGTCCCCTTTTACTGATTTGTTATTTCAATCTTGTTTTTTTTAAATTTTAAATTATTGTTAAATATTTATTTATTTTATATATAGAGAGAGAGCATAAGGAGAGGGAGAGAGAGTGTCAAGCAAACTCCTCATTGAGTGCGGAGCCTGATGCAGCATTCAATCTGAGGACACTGAGATTATGACCTGAGCTGAGTTGGATGCTTATCTAATTGAGTCACCAAGGCACCCCTATATTGGAGATTTTCAATGCCCCCTAGGGTCATCATGCTTCTCAGATGAACTTTTTAGGTCTTTTGGTCAGCTTCTTGTTTGTATCAACTGTTATCACTGCCTCAGGCAGCTATAATATTAAACAATTGCTGATGATTATTTTTGACAAATTCCCCAGGAGACAAACTGCAGTGAGTGAACTCTGAGGTCAGATAAAGACAAGCCCTTTGAGTAGGTGTTTCCAGGGAATTCCAGATAGGTCAGATAATAGCTGTTGTCTGGGAATGGGGATTTGGGGAAACTCCAATCCCTTTCACCTCCCTCCATAGTACTGTGACTGTAAAGCTGTTGGATTTCAAAGCTACTGCATATATTGAGAAAAGATAGTGGAATTAAGACAAGTCAAAGTCATTACAAAGCTTGGTTCTTATTGATCATAATTTTCTTAAATAAATGCTCCTTGGACCTTGCAAGCATTTGGTTAATTTCCAAGGTTCTGAAAAAGTTGATATTTATTTACAACTTATTTTCCAGTTTCTCATTGTTTTTATGGAGGAAAAGTTGTTTTTCAGATCCTCATTCCGTCTTTCCCATTGATATCCTTGAAACACAAAATAGTAACACTTTTTCTTAAAACACAAAATGGTAACACTTTTATTTAATTGTTTTCCTTAATATTAAAATCTCTTAATCTTTGTCACAATGTTTAGAAGTACCTGATGACATCTTTATTATCTTTGCAATAAAGTTATTTCTTTTATTGTTTCTTAGGAACTAGCAATGTGAAAGCCCTCAGATATTCTCAGAAAGATCTCATCTAACTCTAGCTACAACTTAAAACATCAACTGGCTTTTGTCAATGAATTAAATTACATCACACATTGTTTCTTGAGGGAAGTGTATTTGAAAGGTTAAATACCTGAGCAGGGAGCCCAGTGTGGTGCTCAGTCCCAGGAGCCTGAGATCATGAAGGCAGAAGCTTAAATGACTGAGCCACCCCGGCGCCCCTAGAATGTATCACTTTAAAAGCTCAGATCTTATTTAGTGATTACACATATGAAAACGTTACCTGAAATTTGTGACTTTCTACAAATTCTACAATGTATTTTTTTCTACTTACAACCTAATCTGATTTTTGTTTTTTCCCAGTTTAAGGCCAGGCCTCCTGCTGTGACGTTCAAACTAACTGGAGAGACAGATGGCATATTTCAGATACAACCAGATGGACTCCTGTATCATAACAAAGCCTTGGATAGAGAAACAAGAGCTGTTCACAAACTCCAGGTGAATTGAGAACAGAGAAAGGAACCTAACTCCATCTTCTCTGGGCATCCTTTAGCTTTGTCCTGGAAGTATCACTGGCACCTTCATCTCTTTCATAGAATCCTGTTACAGCTCTCTTGACATTAAAGGCATGCAAATCTCATTTGTTCATTTTTTTTTACCAATGAAAAAGGGATATCCCTTTGGGTATGGCAAAATACCCTCTTCCTCAGGCTTTTTAATCAGAGTAACCCAATTTGAATTGCCATAGCCCTCAGATGGCATTACTTGTTTAAGTATGGCTATGATCCAGCAGTTGGATCAAACCAAGCCAACATTTCTCCGGTATTTCAGTGGTATCTCCATGTGGCTATTGTGTGGCTTTGGACCCGCAGAGAAGGCAGCGTCAGTGTGCGGATGGAGCTCCTGGGGGCCTTGCAAGAAGCAGAAGTATCCAATATTCAGAGGCTCTGACTAAAGAGAACTCCTTCTTTGTCCTCCTTAGTTTTTCATGGTTGGCATCTGAACACACAGGAATGGTAGGGAACTAATTGTTAAAAAAAGGAGCAAGCAAAACTTCCCATCTGGTAACTTCTATTGGCTTTGCAGGTTGACCACTGAAATGGACACGACACTTCCATAGTCTTCCATATTTCACTAACTATTTAGAAAAGAAGCATGTCCAGTGTCCAGCATACCCCACTGCTGGAAAAACACAGCCATGATTAGAGGAATTTAACTAATTGGGTCCTTATTTTAGTAACTCTCAGTATGGGATTTTTATGGGTGTTTTTCTCCCCCTCCAGTCACCAAGTTATTGAACCTTCGAGCTCTGATTTCCTTCAACTGACTCTTGGGTATTTGAAAGGAAGTTCAGACTTAAAAAGGTGGTTTCCTTTTCTTTTCTACATCAGGTCTCAGCTCTGGATGCTCAAGGAGCTACAGTGGAGGGCCCAGTTCCCATCACCATAGAAGTGAAGGACATCAATGACAATAGACCCATGTTTCTCCAGCAAAAGTATGAAGGCTCAGTAAGACAGAATTCTCGCCCAGGTAAAAGACAGGAGTCTGGAGGTAGTTATGGAAGGGTAGAAGGATTTCAGGCAGAAGGAGCAGATTTGTGTGGCTAAAAGCAGCATCATCACTCATTAAGGACTTCCTGTCATACTTAAATTTCACAGTAGTCCTCTAGGAGTTATTATCCTCATTGCTGTAAGACATGGTTTCTCAGCTTTGGCCCTATTGACATATTGGGACTGATAATTCTCTTTTTGTCAGGGGCTATTCTGTGCATTGTAGGGTGTTTAGCAGCATCCCTGACATCTACTTACCAGATGCCAGTAAGAACCCCTCCCCCAAGCTGAGACAGAAAAGATGCCTTCAGACACTGCCAAATGTCACCCGGTGGCAGGGAATCACTCCAGTTGAGAACTATGATTCTCGAATAAGCTTTAGAACACGTTGGGGCTCTAGGACATTCAAGAATACTTTGGAAACTTGGAACACTGAAAAAAAATTTAAGTAACAATAAAAAAAAAACTTAAAAAAAAAGAATACTTTGGAAAGATGAGCTCACTCACCTAAATTCTCTTGTAAATCTTCATGTTCATGGTCACTGTCGGCTCCCAGTTCCTTTTCTTCTCTTACTTACAGGTCCTACTTACAACTCATCCCTTCACTTTGCTTCTACCCTTCATTTCCATAAAAGCCATAGGTGTGTGGCTCTATTGAAGATTTAGGGAGAAGAAAGAACATTATGTCATAATATGAATAAGAAGAAAATAAATGTGACTATCAGACTTCTGAGTTCTCCGAAAGATTCTTGACCATTTCTACCAACTCACTGTCAAATTTCCCTCTATGTTACTTAATCTTCTCTATCTATCTCTTCAATGCCCACTTCCAACAACTCAGGAAGAATATTCCTTCCACCTTATTACGCAGAGTATCTCTGTCCCTGAGCTTACAATTGAAGACTCACATATGAATCTGTTAAATAAGAATCTTCCAAGTCTTACCCTTTCTCTCTTTACTAATAGGCTCTTCTAGATCAGTGGTTCCCAACATTTTGGTCTCAGGGTTCCGTATTCTTTTAAAAGTTATTAATAACTCCAAAGAACTTTTAAAAAAAATATATGGGTTCTATCCAGTGACATGCTGGTAAATGTTTAATAACTGTCTCTTTGCGGGAAAAAGCCCTGATCTGTAGCATCGTCCAATTTCTGTGGTATAAATGCCACCATGGCTTATTTTAAGCTGCCAATGGTGTTAATAATTGGCTCATAAAAGTTTCTGGAAATACAATCATTGACTCTCATGAGGTGGCTCCAGTATACCACTGATTATTGTCAACCACTATTAACCTTATTAGAATGAAAAGAATTTAATTCGTGGTAATAATAAACATATTTTAGTAAAAAGTAACTATTTTCAGAGACAAAAAGAATGATTAAGAATGGCTTTGTTTTAATCTTTGCACATCTCTTTAATGACTGGAATAAGTAACTAAAAACAATTAGATTCTTCTGTTTTTTCTGCATCCGTTCTGCTGCCATATGCTGTTTGGGTTGAAGTGTATGAAGCAAAACTGGCTTCACACAGATATGCAGTTGGAAAAGGAAGGAGTATTGTAACAGCATTTTCAGATAACTGTGGATATTCTTTGATACTATACCAGAACTCAACAGTAGTGGTTTCTTAAAGGCTGGTGGCAATGTGAAATTTGAAACTATATCAATGCCTTTTGTTGTATACTTCTTTCTGTTAAAATCCATTCAATTATCTTGTGCTGCAGTAGATCTTTTACACATCCATGATTCCTGACTCCATCAAACCTAAACATAATCTCAAAGACCCTTCCAAGTCCCTGGACCATACTTTGAGAAACCCCATCTTAGTGGAAGAAAGTAGAATAAAGATTTATCTTCCCCACTGGTATAAATTTCTCTATTCCATCTCTGCCTCTTAGAAGATAAAAGTGTCTGTGGTTGGTCTGGATTTCAATTAACATCTCTCCCCCCATCTGGGGATATTTTGTTAAACAGGAAAACCCTTCATGTATGTCAATGCTACAGACCTCGATGATCCAGCCACTCCCAATGGTCAGCTTATTTATGAAATTGTCATCCAGCTTCCCAAGATCAACAACGTCATGTACTTTCAGATCAACAACAAAACGGGGGGAATTTCACTTACCCTAGATGGTAAGTCAAGTGATGCCCTTGGGGAATTGTCTGAGTCAGAAAAAGGGACCTAGATATGTGTTACCTTCAGAGATGTTTCCTTTTCTCTTCTCTCCTACTTCCCATAGGATCTCGGGAATTGGATCCCATGAAGAATGCTTTCTATAATTTGGTGGTCTCAGTGAAGGACATGGGAGGCCAGAATGAGAATTCTTTCAGTGACAGCACATCTGTGGATATTATGGTGAAGGAGAATATTTGGAAAGCACCACAACCTGTGGAGATTGTAGAAAACTCAACTGACCCTCATCCCATCAAAATCACTCAGGTAGTGCCCAAGGAGTGTTTTGAGATCACTAGATGAATAGCCTTACTTTGTGGAGGCTCACTATCATGGTCTTCACTGATATATTTATTTGGTACATTTTTACATAGCATAATTATAAAGCAAACTAAGTAGGCAAAGTCTCTGGGCCTAAGACTTTGGAGTTTATTAGTTTATTATCATGGGTAAACTCTGGACTTTGCCAGCTTGGGTTCAGACAGACACACACAAGCTTTAAAAAGAGAACTTCACTCACTTTCACCTTCCAAATAAATACCACTAATGTTTATTTACTGTCAGTGGTATAGGATATGGCTGCACTGGAGTGGGTTGTAAATGGTGCACAAATCGTGTATATATACATGATTGAAATAGGAATTGTAAATATTTTTGAAAGGCTGCTTCTTATTCTTGTGAGAAAATCTTTATCCAATTGACTCATCCCATCATAGACTGAGGGACAGACATAGGATTGGCTAAGAGTAGGAGTCAAGTAGGCAACCTGTACCCTGGGAGACTATCCTCCCACAACTCCATCTCTTATATGTGCCTCTCCTTTTCATTCACATGCCCCCCTCTCCTCCTCTCTGCGGCTGGAGCTCTTACCCTGGGTCCCCTCCTACCTTAGATCCTGGAAATTCACTCTTGGCTCCACCCAGATCTTATCTCTTCTGGAAGCTCAGGAGGCTTCTTGATGTGAAAGCTGTGACCTAGTGAAAGAGCATTGATTTATAAGCAGAAAACCAAAACCATGTGCCCGCTCCATTATTTTAATGATGGATCACAAATAAGCTGTTTAACTCTTCTGAGACTCAACTTCTCATCAATAAAATGGGAATAACAGCGCCTCTCTGGTTGTTGTGGAGATTAACTCAGAGGTAATATCTATGAAAGTAGATGAAAGATATTAATGTTGGGAGTCTCAGTTTGTAGTTCCCCTAAGTTTTTTCTGAATGGGTGTTGTTGTTAAGGGGCACTGGAATGGCCCATCCCATCATATCTATTGTCTATCTTAAAAGGATTTTTAATTGTTGAAGTGTTGAATTAATGAACTTCACCTTAAGGGTGGGAGGGAAGAATAAAAGCAAGAGTATTCTGCTTTACCAGCTAAGAAAATGTGTCAGGACTCACAGCATAAGAATTTCAGACTTAAGACTTTATTGAAGTCTTATTTATTATTTAGGTTATTCTCCAGAAGGATTAATAAATGCTAAAAAGAACAAACATATTTATTTGCTCTCAAGGCTGTTGAAGTAGAGAATACTAAGTGCTACACCTGATATCCAGGCCTGGGGGAAGAAGGCGGACAGCTCAGGAGAAAAGAAGTCAGACTGAATGTTTAGGACACAGGGGAACTGCCTTAGAACCAAGAACACGGTCTTTGGCTTGGACAAGAGGATGGTGTTTAAATAACTAACAAGGGACCAGGGTGGCTCCTCGATGCCCTTCCTGAGCTGGTCTAAGAATAGTTGTCTACGAGGGGCGCCTGGGTGGCTCAGTTGGTTGAGCGACTGCCTTCGGCTCAGGTCATGATCCCGGAGACCCGGGATCGAGCCCCACATCGGGCTCCCTGCTCGGTGGGTGGCCTGCTTCTCCCTCTCTCACTCCCCTTGCTTGTGTTCCCTCTCTGGCTGTGTTTCTCGCTCTCAAATAAATAAAATCTTTAAAAAAAAAAAAAAAAAAAAAAAGAATAGTTGTCTACGAATTTCAGATAGCCATAGGAGCTTGGGCAAGTCACTTAAACATTGTGCCCTAGTTTTCTCATTCATAAAATGGGTATAACAACAGTCTCCACTGCTCTACCTCATCGGGCTCTTTGAGAATTTGATGAGATAATACTTAAAGGTGTTTAGAATTGCATCTGGCATGTGGCAACCCCCCAGTAGGTGTTATTCCTAGTACTAGAATATTAGAGAAGCCGGGCTCTGTCTCTAGCAAGTGGACCGATTTTACTATTGAGTTTATTTATTTTTTTGCCAAGTTGTTTACAAACAACACTAGGAGTTGTCCTGTCTCTTACTATTCAGGGGAGGAATGAGCTTTCCTTATGTACTATTTGTCTTGCTTAAGTTATGGCATGGAGCTGAGGTTAGTGTCTCCTATTGCTCTTATCATCTTCATTGGGGACTTTCAGGAGCTTGTCATACAACTTGGTGTTGTTCTCAGATAGCAGCAGCTGCAAAGTATATTCTGTTTCTTAAGTGGATAATTCGTGGATAGGAAGGATCCACAGTCAGACTGCCAAAAGAACAACCTACAGCTTCTTTATAGAGTTTATAAGGAATTGCTTTAGAGAAGAATACTCTGTGTGCTTTTTTTTTGAGCACTATAACTTGGTAAAAAAAAAAAAGAAGAAGAAGAAAATTATTTTGGGGTGAATATGAAGTAGTTATAGAAAACCATGGACATTCAAACAAGATTGTCAGAATTTCCAAATTGAGAACCAGAGATGTGTTTATTCCTTCCCAGTTCTCTCGGTCCTGATACATTTCTCCTGACAACTCACTGTGGGCCTTACAGGTGCAGTGGAATGATCCAGGTGCACGATACTCCTTAGTCGACAAGGAGAAGCTGCCAAAATTCCCATTTTCAATTGACCAGGAAGGAGGTATTTATGTGACTCAGCCCTTGGACCGAGAAGAAAAGGATTCGGTGAGTAAATCTGGGAAGAGTTTCACAGGCAACAAAGACAAGAGTCCTGTGCCCACAGACAACTCAGGGCGGAATCAATTTTACTTAAAAAATGATAACAAAAATCCCAAACTGTATTCTGAATCTCAGAACACTATTGCTTTCAAAGACAAGAGAGCATCCTGCAGACCCAACACATTTCATTTTTTCTTGTTTCCCACTTTGAAGTAAATTGAAAATAAAGCAGTAAATTAAATAACTGTATTCTCTGCCTTTTAATGGGGATGATGGAGGAGTCCTGTCTTAACACTGATCTTCCTGTTGTAGTATGTTTTTTATGCTGTGGCAACGGATGAGGGTGGAAAAGCGCTTGCACGGCCACTGGAAATTCATGTGAAAGTTAAGGACATTAATGATAACCCACCTACATGTCCATCTGCAGTGACTGTATTTGAGGTCCAGGAGAATGAAATGATAGGTAAGAAATGGGAGCTGTTCAAAGCCGTGTAACTGTCCTCCATATATTACCTCTGCAATCCCTTTCTCCTCTCTACCAGGTAAAAGATAGGGAGGTAAGTGTGATCAGGGATCATCTGTGCATTTCTGGCACAACAGAGAGATTGGAATGCACTCTGGAAATCACACAGGTATAGTATCTCGGCTCAAACAGTATCTGGGTAGTGTTCTTAATTGGAGCTTTTATAACTACTACCACCACTGCTACCATGGTTACTCCCACTACTATTACTGTTACTAGTACTACTACTATCATTACTTAGCACTACCACTGGCACCATAACCACTTATGCTAGTAACTTGTGTACGCATATAAGGTATCTCGTTTGCAACGTTTCCCCATAGATTCTTATTTGCCTTCCAACAATCTCAGTAACAGATAAAATCTCATCCAATTTGCAAAATAATTAAGATAAATGTTTACATCCAATGGCAGATACCCTGCAGTAAGCAAGCACCAAAAATGCAAGTTGACTTTTGACCCTTGATCCTCCCTCCCTAGGAATCAAACAATAGTTAGGAAGCTAGTTGATGAAGTTCAAGTCCTACCTGTTTTTGTCCTTGCAAGTCTTCTTGACCTGCTTTGTTGTCTGTCAAATGGTAGCTTTAGTTTTATACAGGGGACCACTACTATGAGGATATTAAGATTCCTAGGAGTTTTACGACCTCCCTGGATTTGGGACATCTCTTGTTACCCTGTGGTGATGAGCCCATTGATAGAACAGGCTGACAGTTTTGAAGTGCATTTGTCAGTCGTTTTGTGCAAGTTCCAGAGGCTTACAAAGGAAGCAGTCTCTTATGACTGCCACTTCTAGGGCTCTGCTGTCCTTGTGAGCAGATCTCCCTCCCATGTCTTCTGGATATTCTTATCATTTTCTTTTGATCACTCTACTCTTCTTGCTGCACGTTTTTGACACAGTGGGCGGTGTTCTGACAGCATGATGGGCCCTGCTCCTGTGGCTTGTTTGCTTAATGTTTTGTTTTGTTTTGTTTTGTTTTCTGGGAGTGTCCTATATAGGTGACCTGTTGTCAGTGTATTCTGCTTAGGGCCTTTTTCGTTTATTCTAATGCTTGCTGCAGCAGGAAGGGTTACATCACAGCTTGAAGGATTTTAGTTAATTACAAGAAGGATCTTCTAACAGTGATGTTGTGTAACAATGGAATGAGTGACAATAGCCAAGAAATACTTGTGGCATCACCCTTTTTGAAAACCTCCCAGATTTCTGGTCTGTGGTACTAGATGAAGACAGAGGACCTTTGAAGAACTTTCCAAGTGATCCCTCAAGTCTCTTTGTACAGGGCCCAACATTTGGTATATTCATTACCTATTATTGCATAACAAACAGCCCCCAAACATTGCAGCTTCAAACAAACATTTATTATATCTCAGTATCTGGGAATCAGGAATCAGAGGGCAGCTTAGCTGCAAAACTTTGATTCAGAGGGAGAGGTTGGTGGGGTAGAGGGCAGAGAAAGCTTGAAAAATGGTAAGGAAGATGAAAAGTAGTATTTTTATAACATAATCTCTGAAGAAGCATCTATCACTTCCACCATATTCCATTGATTGGAAGTGAATCACTAGGCCAGCCCTCCAGACGGAGGGGGTTACACCAAGGAATCAATATGGGGGAATCACTGGAAACCATTTTAGAAGCTGTTTACCTTTGGGAAGAGGATAGAACGAGTTTTCTGAGACTGGTGAGGAAGTCACTGTGATAGAATAAATTGTTCAGGGTCCCAAGGAGCTATTCACCTCTGTAAAAATGGGAATTTATTTTGTGACAATAGTAGACTTAATGGATGAGGAATTCTTATAAATCAATGAAGATTGAGTCCATTCTTTATATTTAGCCTAAAAGAAGTACAAAACCGTATCCCTGTCCTTTGGGCGCTTATTGTCTAGCTCAATAAAATACTAAATTATTCCTTAGTGTGTGAGAGTTCTCCTCTTTGTTGTCTTTTATTAGCCAGAATCTTGTGGGACTAATGTCCCCAAGTTTTAGCAGTGCCAATATTAATTCTGAAATCCCACTTGTTACCAAATCCTGTGTGTTCATACAGGAAATTTAGCTTCTCATTAAAACTCCACCTCCTTAAAGTATTTCTGAGTGCTCCAATAGATGCTGTAAATACCTGAGTCAATTTGAGCTGCCACTCATTTCTGGCCTTTGTCCCTCAGAGACCTGACCCTCCTTTTACTTCTGGCCCATCCAAAAACGTTCTCTGCTCCAACTGAGAGGCATCCTCTCAGTTGGATTTTTCCTGGTCACTGATGTCAACAGTTCTCATGGTGCCTCTGATAGCTGGAATTTTCCTGTGGGGTGAGTGAAGAATGGTGTCCTTGTGTTATACTTACTTGCTGAGAGGAGAGGTCCAAAGCAGGGTTTCTGGGAGTGTCCTATATAGGTGACCTGTTGTCAGTGTATTCTGACCCCAAAGGATCACAGAATTTAGTAAAATACTCTTTCATCCCAACACACAGAGACTTAAAGGCAGATGCATGCTACAAAGGTGACTTGGTTGCAGTGGATTCAGCTAGAGTAGCTGCTAATCTATTAGATAAATATTCACCAGTGCCTTGTTGGTTATGATGCTCCCTCCCCAGCCCATGGGACACGTCTACATGGGTCTAGCTCCATTACTGACATAACACAGGCACTTACCTACCTCCCCCCTTCAAAAAAAAAAAGAAGAAGAAGAAGAAGAAGAAGTAGAAGAAGAAGAAGAAGAAGAAGAAGAAGAAGAAGAAGAAGAAGAAGAAGAAGAAGAGAGAAAAAAAGAAAGACAATGCCTCCAAATTTTCATGTAAGTCGGTGAATGCAAATTAACTGGGGAAGGGGTGAAACCTAACTCCACAACTGGGTTATATTCAAGTCTTAGCCCTACCATGGGATTCTTGCTGCCTGTTAGAAACCCACAATTCTCATTTCACAGAGCAAGATGATCCAGAACCTATTACAACTCACCCAGAACTGGAGGGAGCTGTGAGTCATAGCCTCTGCCTTCTGGAACTCCCTGGATGGAAACACTCACAGGAATAAAATACATAGGGCCATAAACCACAGCAGGGAGGGGAATGTATGCCTGTCCTTTGCCCTGTGTTATCTTCTGGGTAGGGTCAGCCTCTGTAGTTGTTGCATCAAGTTGCTTAGAAGCAAGCCACAGTTGGCTTTTCCTTGTCTAGTTACACCATTTGTTTTGTCTATCAGTGTCCAAGGATGGCTGTAACAAATTACCACAAACTTGGCTTCAAACAACAAAAATGTATTCTCTCACAGTTCTGGAGAATTCTTCCTGGCCTCTTCTAGCTTCTGGTGGCTCATGGCATTCTTCAGCTGCTTCTGGCGAACTCCAGTCTTTGCCTCTTCCTTCACATGGCCACCTCCTCTGTGTGTGTCTTGTGTCATCTCTTCTTCTCGTAAACCAATCTCTAGATTTAGGCCTACCCTAAATCCAGGATTCTCAAGATCCTTAACTAATTACATCTGTAGAGACTTTATTTCCAAATAAGGTCACATTTGAGGTTCCAGGTGGACATGAGTTTTTGGAGGACACTATTTGTTATGGGCTGAATTCTGTCCCCCGCTAAAAATGCATATGGTGAAATCCTAACCCTCAGTACCTTAAAGGGGGACTGTTATTTAGAACTAGGGTCTATAAATAAGTGGTAAGTTAAAATACTGTCCTTTGTGTGGGTCTTAATCTAATATGACTTGTGTCCTTCTGAGAAGAGAAAATTTGGACTTGGACACGTATAGAATAATGGCCATGGGAGGACACAGGAAGATAGCCATCTACAAACCAACCCCTTGATCTTAGACCTTTAGCCTTCAAAAACTCTGAGAAAATACATTTCTGTTGTGAAATCTACCCAATATGTGGTACTTTGTTATGCTGGTCCTATCAGAGTAATAATATACTGCTCAACACACTACATTATGGAAAGAGGAGAACCAAATAAATGTAAGAACTTCAGTGATTTATTGAACTTTCTAGGAACGTGCTTCTCCAGTGAAACCATTTTGAATACAGTAGATTAAACAAAATCTGTAATGGGTGGATTCCTTTTATTCTTTCTCCACAGGGAGCAACATTGGGACATTTATTGCCCATGACGAGGATGAAGAAAACACTGCCAACAGTATTTTAGCATACAGAATTGTGGATCAAATCCCCATATTTCCCAAGGAAGGACTCTTCCTGGTCCAAACCTTCTCAGGAGTCTTCCAGTTAGCTACACAGTCCTTGAAGAAGCAAGACACTCCACAGTATAACCTGACAGTACAGGTGGCTGACAAAGGTTAGTATCACATTCACTGTCAAAAGTGCAGATCCCTGTTCTCCTTTTCTCTGTGCTTTGTTAGGCTGCCCTGATGCCTGGCTGTATTACAGGATGCCATGGAGAGCTCTTGCTTCCTTCCTACAACACACATGTAACCCAGAGGCCCTTGGTCCAATATGGTAGAGACCAGAGTTGTATACAGCTCAGGCAACATTATTATATTGGTTTTAGTCCTTTGAGAAGCAAATGCCAAGAGGGAAGAGGGGATTAAATGTATAAGGATTTTATTAGGGGAAAGGCCCATGAGACAAAAATGGGACGGGGGTGTCCAGAGAAGGCTGAGGGAATCATCAGACCACAGTACAAGCCTAATCCTGAGTGAAGGAAGGCTGGTGGGGTATCATAGACCACTAAGAGTCAAAAAAAGTTGGCCGAGGTCATTGGGAAGTCCATAGTTGTCCATCGAAGAATCTCTGATCTCCTAGAACATGCCTGTCTTGGCCTGCCTGCCTTGCTCAGTTACTGGATGGGGGGGCAACCCATGGGAATCAAGGTCTCCTTGCAAACATGCTGTTGGATTTCAGAGCACAGCAGGAGAGGCCATCGTCAATTAAGTTCCCTATTGTCGGAGGTCGACAAGGCCCATTCCATGGCGGCAGTGATCATGAACCGGAATGTTAATTGTTTTCCAATTCTCCCTTTGGACTCTAAGGACTCTATTGTATGAAAGTGGAAGAGAAATGCATATTTGGGGAAGTTCTGTCTTCTATCAGCTCTCAATTAGCCATGAGACATCTGGAGACATTGTTCCTGACTCCTATACAATTTCAAAGCAAGTCATTCTTAATCTTTGTTGGGTCACATGATCCTTTGAAGAGCTGATGAAAACTGTGCATTCTCTAAAAAATGCACACAGTTTTGGACAATTGTGCACAGACGCACAAAAACACATGTATTCAGAGCCAGATTGATTTTAGGGGCACACACACTCCCAGGTTAGGAATCTTTCTTTGAGTTAACAAGAACCCAATCTTAGATGACCAAAGAGTTTGGTAGTCGTTGTGCCAGGAGTCACAGATTATATAGATTTGAAGAAGAAAAGAGCATCATTTCACACCACTCCTCACATTTTTCCCTTTGTACAGATGTTGACATACTGAAGAGATTTGGGGCTTAACAGGCCCCCAATACAGACTTTTTGGAAGTTAGTAATTTGGCAAATAGTGAGGACCTATATATGCCTAGAATTATGTTAAGAGGTGCAATAGAAGTGAGTATAATAAGTCATCCCTTATGATGAAATAACAATTTCATACCATTAGCCATCCATTCTTTCAGCAATTATTGAGCACTCACCTTTTTTTTTTTAAAATATTTTATTTATTTGTCTGACAGAGAGAGAGATCACAAGTAGGCAGAGAGGCAGACAGAGAAAGAAGGGGAAGCAGGCTCCCCGCTGAGCAGAGAGCCCAACATGGGCCTTGATCCCAGGACGCTGGGATCATGACCTAGCCAAAGGCCGAGCCTTTAACCCACTGAGCCACCCAGGCACCCTTGAGCACTTACCTTGCACGAGACACAATTCAAGTTACTGAAGATACACAGGGGAATAAGACCTGGGTCTGTCCTCAAGGAGCATTCATGGTAAAGGAGACATACATGAGAATAAATAAATTACAAGAAACATGTACAAGGTAGCCCATGAAGGAAACAAATGACTCGGTGGAGGGAGAGAGAAGGTCAGGCTTTCTGGAAGAGGTGTCATTGAGCTGAGTTTTGAAGGATGAATATGACAAGTTACAAAATAGTACAGGGCTTACTGAGGAGAAGAAATCCCATCTGCAAATGCATGGAGACCTGAAGTAATGTGAGGTTGTAAGAGCACAAGGTGGAAATCAGATTACAAATTGTCTATGCTCGTGAGTACATCTACAGAAGATAAGGAGCAGATCATAAAATAGATTTATGCATAAATATATATGCATGCAGATGGAATTCAACATTCAATTGTGTACTACTACAGCCTAGAGACTAAGTTTAATTAATGTAGTTTTACGTGAAATCAGAGAGGGCTTGCTACCCACGAGGCCACACTACTAGCTCAGGTGAGTTTTGTGCAGAGAAGGAAGCCAGTGACTTCAGGTCCTGGAAGCCCACCCCTGACCCCGCCCTGACCTATTGTAGTCATTCTTGTAGTCCTCAAATGTTCTGAGGACTGACCCCAACTTTAATCAGCATCCATTATTATAAGTCAATGAGATCACAAGCCTGGCCTGATATCTGGTGCATTGGAAGCCATCTCTGAAGTTAGATTGCCTGAGTGTATCTGTCAAGATCTCAGCAGGAAACAACTCCTCAAAAGGATTAACCAAGAAGAGTTTAAGGAAGGGATTATTTGTAAAGGCTGTGGGCAGGGCTAAGGGAAACCAGATGGAGGTGTGAAGTGCAAAGAACAGCCTCCCTCCACTGAGGTGTGAAGGGGTGATAGAAGGGAGCATTCCCCAAAGGAACAAGTCCTCTACTTTTGCTTACAGAAGAGGCTGCTGGAGGGATCTACCCCTGACTCTCTCCTCCCATCTCCTGTCAGGGCTGCCATTGGCAGTAGCCAAGATGCCCAGATGTAGTTCCTAAGTCAGCCTCCAGGGACATGGAGTGGGGTGAAAGGGTGGAGAGTAGACGGAGAGGGCAAAGGGAGCACATGGATTTGAATTCTGGCTTGACCACTAGTTAGTTGTGTGACCTCGGTCAGGTTACCTAACTTCTCTATCCAGTGGCTTCCTCATTCATGAGCTAAATGAGGATGATTGTAGTACCTAACTCATGAAACTCATATGACAATGAAAATGAGTAATGCTGGTAAAGCACTTAATACAGTGCCTCATGCACAGAGAGTGCTGACAGTTTGTATTATGACAAGAACCCCAGTTCTGTTGTTATCTACATTTTATAGATAGACTAAGGCACAGAAAATGAGGCACAGAAACCTCCAGCGATACACAGCTGATGAGCTCTCCCATATCTGATAAGTGGCAGAGTCAGAATTCAATAGTGTGACTCCTGAGCCCTGAGTCTTGGTCATTATACAACACAGTACATCATGGCTTAGAGCCACGGTGATCCCAACAAAGAACTTGTCATGTTGTTTCTCATTCTGGATATTTCCCAGGCACCCATCTCCACCTGTATTCTACAGTCATCTTGGACCTAGCTTGAATCTGCTCTCTCAGACTAGATCTTTGAATTGTCAAACGCACCCCTCAAAGCCTGTGTCATTTTCCCAGGGTTCCATGAGCTCCTTCTGACTCCCTCTTGCCTCCCACAGTTTGGGTAACCAGACCTCTTGAAAGGGGCTGTTTTGCTTCTTCCCTCATTTGGTGGAACAGACACCCAACCTTACTACTGTAGAGGACAAAGGAGATGCAGGATGGTAAGGGCTGGAAGTGTTCAGAGAAGGAAAGACAGCTGGCTGGGTGACCCAGGGAAGGCTTGTAGAAAGACAGTTCTGCACTAGGTTTTGAAGGTTACATAAGTTTCACTAGTTAGAAAAAGATTTCTTCACTGGAAAAAAACAAAAACAACAAACAAACAAAAAACCAACCAGTCTTGATGAGGAACAAACCTTATCAGGAAAGGGATGGTTGGAGGACAGTGAGATGCCCAAGGAAGCTTCTCTCAGAGCTTTCTTCAGCCTCCTTTTGCTGACCTGCTTGTGGGTGCAGGTGGGGAACAGAGAATCCTGTCCACACAGACACTGCATGTCAGTGGCAGAATTGTGGCTGTGACTATCACTCCCCTTGCCAATGTGTTTCTTGCAGATTCTTGGTTTTAACACGTGATGTTTAATGAATATTTTTGTGATATGACTTTGATTTTCAGATTTCAAAACCCTCTGTCATGTACAAATCCATGTTATTGATATCAATGACCAGATCCCCATCTTTGAAAAATCAGATGTGAGTAGTTTTCATCTGTTATTTTTCTTTGTTCCTATTACTTGATGATGACTTCTGGGATAAAGTCACAGTGAAAAGTTAGGAAAAATTCCAGACTTTAAAGGTAGTGTTGGTCAGTACATTGGTGACAAACGCAGACACCATCTTCAGTGGAAATCTTCAGGGAACAACAGCCTTCACTGAGTATCTGGGAACATCTGCTTCTAAACTTTTACCAGCGGCTCATTTCTTCCGAGGGCTTACTTAAGAGCGGCAACTGCAATCTTTGTCAAATTGAAAGGCGTTGAATGGCTATTTGTCTTATATAAT
Organism: Spilogale gracilis; assembly: GCA_004023965.1. Taxonomy (NCBI): domain Eukaryota; kingdom Metazoa; phylum Chordata; class Mammalia; order Carnivora; family Mephitidae; genus Spilogale; species Spilogale gracilis. The sequence goes on from PITA01010519.1 coordinate 29,132, forward strand.
TTGTGGCAGTGAATGGATTACCGTCTCAAACAAGGATTTTCAGTCAAAAACTTAATATTTGGAATACTGGTGATTCAAACGCTTTTTGTAACAACTGGGAGAGAGGAAAAACTGACCTCTTGGTTAAGCCAAAGAAGAATGTGCTTAAGACATTGACAAGAATTAGGAAAATTGGGCCCAAAGAGCAGGAGAAAAAACATCAGTTGAGAGAACATCAAGGAAAATGTTCACCTATTTTGATGTGGGCTTTAAAGCTGGGGGTGGTTTTACCATTGCTTCCCTTAAAAAGGAGGTCTCTACTGTTCTGGAGCAGACAGAAGCCCATTTGACCAGATTGTTATGTCATGTTTGAAGTCACTTATGGGACAGCCCAGAGCCTTGATGATGATGATCATAAATCAAAATAGGGACAAGGCTGTGACAAAGAAAGGGAATTGATTTATGAGAGGGTTTGAGGGAGCATGAGGTGTGACTGAAGGTAAGGGGTAGCAGGCACTGGGGCCCTGTAAGCATGAGATAAAAAGCCCATTCTTTCTCAGTCTCCATGAGCCCTTTCTTGCATGGTGGTTTTCTTGTCTTCCATCAAGACAGTGGTTTTACATTGAAGACAAGAATATCCTGCTTTGGGAGTTGGAAATGCAAATTGGGCCCTAGAGAGAGTGAATAGGCATCTGTCGTTGTCCCAGGCCTCCCCCTGGGGCCCTGCCTGTAAATGTCTTTAAAATCCTTATGCCCACAGAGATGATCGGGGGGTTTTCAGTGCAGCGGTGGAGGTTGGTCTGGGCCAGTGAGCAGGAACACAGGCTTTGGAGTTGAACCAGCATGGGTCTGAGTCCCAATTCTGAGACTCACTAGCTGTGAGCTCCTGGCTGGGCTTTACCTCTCCAGTCCTTTGCTTTTCTGCCAAATGGAGACGACTTGATAGGGTGCTTTGTTGCTTATCTTTCTTGAGTCCTTATCATGTGCCAGGCATTGGGGGGGTTGTGCGTGCTTTATCTCAATCCCCACAGCAAACACCGCGTAGGTTGTATTGCTGTTATTTCCATTAGACAGATGATGAAACTGAGACTTGAGGAAATGTGGTGACTTGTTTCAGGTCACCCAGCTACTAAATGGCAAGCGAGAGGATTCATCCCCAGCCTGTTTGACTCCAAAGTTCAGGCTCTAACTCCCTTCCTTGGTGGGTTACAAATTAACTAAAAGAATGTATGTAAAGTGCCTGCCACAATTTAGTCCTCAGTACATAGTAGCTATTTATGTCATTGCTAGCATAATAATTGCAGTTAATAAATGTATTGGATGTGAGAAGGGGAATCTGTTTTAGAATCCTACCAGTAGCCCCTTGAGACATGTTTCTTGATGCAATGGATATCAGTCTATGAGGATGACTGATGTCAAAATCAATGGCCACATATTTATCCATAGGAAAATATGCCTGATAAGTATTGATGCGAACTATGATTTGTGTTCATTGTGAATCCAAAGAGACAGATTTGCTCCTTGGCAATTGTGCTTGATGACAATGGACAATCTCATTTCCTTCCCATATTTTTTTCTTAGTATGGAATCTTAACCCTTGCTGAAGACACAGCCGTTGGGTCTACCATCTTGACCATCCAGGCCACAGATGCTGATGAGCCATTCACTGGGAGCTCTAAAATCCTGTATCGCATTACACAGGGAGACAGTGATGGACGACTGGGGGTAGACACAGATACCCAAACCAATGCTGGATATGTCATAATTAAAAAGGTAAAAAGCCCCTTTAATGGATATTTTCTTTTCTATAAATCAAATTTCTTACAATGGTGCAAAGATCGACAAGCAGAGGTAGTGGATTAGCCTTGACCTCTCAGGTGTGGTGAGGGACTTCTAGAGCACACATTAATTCCCATCCTCCTGAAAGGCAGAAGGCCAAAATTCTAGTTCTGGGTCTGTTGCTAATGAACAAGAAACCTTTGTGGAGGGAGGTAGGGCTACCATATAAAATATATAAAATATAGGATAAATAATTTTTTAGAATAAGTATGTCCCATTGAGATATACTTCTACTAAAACAACAACAACAACAACAACTGTTGTTTACCTAAAGCTCAAATTTAGCTAGGTGTTCTGTATTTTTCTTTGTTAAATTCTGGGAGTGGGGAGGTTTTGTTGAGGGCTTTACCTCTCCTTTTGCAAATGTGGGGGTATTAAACTGGATGAGCCCTGTGAGCCCTTAAGGCTGTAGACCCTCTGTTCTAATGTGTCAGTCACAGACTCTTCTTAAATAATGACTGGAAACTGGTAGATCTCCTTTCAAGGTTTAATAGACTTACCCTCTCATCTGGTGCTTCCTGCCAACCCCCTGCTTTCATCATTTATGATATTGCTAAGCTCACTGGCTCTCACTTTATCTTACCTTCTGTAAGAACTAAGAATTCTAGAGCCAAAGTCTTAATTACTATAGTACCTGCTTCTTTGTGCAGGATCTTTCTATCCCTCCTTCATCCTACTCCCACTTCTCACTGTACACCCCTAAATCTTGACCTTTTCTCCATGGCTGCCTCCTCTATGCTTTAGAACATGTAAATGGTTTACTAGATGACTCAATAGGAAGCATTACTCAATGTCATCTGATACATTCAGAATTATATGGGGTCAGAGATACAGCAATAGTGGGTCTGTAGGCACGATTGAGTGTTGAAGTTTTATAGAGCAGAGTGCTAGAGGCTGCAAAAAAGACTCAGGAGGAAAGTTTTGGATCAGAATCAAGGAAAGCTGAAGAGGAAGATAAAGTAGAATAATTTCCCAGAAGATGGATAGAAGCACGGGGAGAAAAGTGTTAGTGCCAAAACAACCCCAGGGGCAGAGTGTCACGATTCTGATCCTATTATGACCATATAATTCACCTCCAACAAAGGGCCCTGTGGGGCTCTAGTGGCAAGGTCTGTGTGAGGACCGACAGAAACTATTAACATCCATGTCAGTCTGACATTTGGAAAAGAACCTGTTCATGGCTGTCTACATAGAGAAGAAGAATTGCAGAAGGATCAGATAAAGGAAAGGGCAGTTTTCAGAGTTGGCAGTGGGTGGTCCAGGCAGCATGCTGGATCCTTTTCCAGCAGGAGGGGATAGACAGCTCCCAGTTTCTCCCAAAATCAGAACGCTCTAACCATCAAAGAGAAGATAGAGACCTGCCCAACTCAGTACGAATGATTGTCACATGTCAACATTTTCTTGTGGGGGCTTTTCATGACCCAACCTAAGTTAATTTGACCATTTGTGGCTAGTGGGCACCTTTAGGGAGATGTTGGTGACCCTGAATGATGGGGTGAGACCCCGAGTGGTGGGTGAGAATGAGTTGCCTTGCACACGACCTTGACATGAGGAGGTATGTCAGAACTGAGCCAGGTCTCTGACCAAAATCCTTGCCACATCCTTATTGTTTTGTGATTGTATTCCTAGTGTCTGGAATGCTGCCGGACATATAGTAGAGTTTGATAAATATTGGTTGGCTGAAGAAATAATTGAATTCTTTCCTATACACAGTTATTAACAGACAGGTGCAAAAACAGTCACCCAACTTGTGCTTTAGGCCTGTAAGTCTGTAAAGTCCTAGCTCTCTGTCCTTTGGACACTGTGATAATAGTATTCTAGTGAGAGGATTTGTCTGATTGTCCAAAGAAAAAGGATCCTAAGCAAAGACAGAACAGAACTAGAATTCTAGAACTCTGAAGCGTATAGGCTACTGGACTAGCCAGATGCTAACACTCTCATTCATGTGATGACTGAGAGATTATAGCATATTTTAAACCTAAACCAAACCCATATCTTGGATACCACTAATATCACCACCTACCTCTCTTTGTAAGATCACCCTGCCAATGAACAAACCTTCTAGCGCTGCTTGAGCCAGTTGTAGCTCAAGGCCTGCTGTGGCTGCCTCTGGAGTGGGCATCTCTGATTAGGATCCCTTCAACCCTAAGCAGCAAGTGACCCTAAGGTGCGGATTCTTGATTCGGATACACCCAGTGTTAACCACCTGTCCTTAGGATGTCTGTATTTGCTATGACAGATGTGTATATCTATACTGTTTGTAGTGTTTTTAAATAAATTAGACTCTATAACGCGGTTACTTGTGTATGACTTACTCTTCGAATTCCCTACCCATTTGGCTGCTAGGGAACTACCATTGCTTTTGAACCATTATATTAATGGTTTTTTGATGTTTTAAAACTAGTTTTTTAAAAAACACATAACATGAAATCTATCCTCTTACCTTTTATAGCACACCTTCCTTATAAGCACACTGTTGTAGAATATCTCCAGAGCTCTTTCTGCTTGCATGAATGAAATTCTACATTCCTTGAATAGCAGCTTCCCCTTTCCCACACCCTCTAGCTCCTGGTGATCACCATTCTACTTTTCATTACTATAAGTTGGGCTCTTTCAGGTAGCTCAAAGAAGTGAAATCAAACCTTATTTGTCCTTCTGTGACTGGCTTATTTCATCTAGCATAATGTCTTCAAGTTTCTTCCATGCTGTTGCATATGGCAGGATTTTGTATTCTTTTAAAAAGCTGTATAATGGGCGCCTGGGTGGTTCAGTTGGTTAAGCAACTGCCTTAGGCTCAGGTCGTGATCCTGGAGTCCTGGAGTTGAGTCCCACATCGGGCTCCCTGCTCGGTGGGGAGTCTGCTTCTCCCTTTGACCTCTCCCCTCTCATGCTCTCTCTCTCTTTCTCTCATTCTCTCTCTCTCTCAAATAAATAAATAAATGAAATAAATAAATAAATAAATAAATAAATAGCTCTAAAAAAAAAGCTGTATAATTTTCCACTGTGCATATATGCCATATTTTCCTTATCCATTTATTTGTCAGTTGACCTTTTGGTTGTGTTCACCTCTGGGCTGTTGAGAATAATGCTGCATGATCATAGGAGTGCAAATATTCTGTTTTCAGTTCTTTGGGGTAAATATCCAGGGGTGGATTATTGGACGATATAGTTCTTCTAGTTTTCAGTTCTTGAGGAAACTCCAGTCTGTTTTCCACAGCAACTGCACTATTTTACATTCCCACCAATAGTGCAGGAGGATTCCAATTTCTCTATGTCCTCGCCAGCGCTTGTTTCTTTTCTTAAATTTGATAATGACCATCTTAACAGGTGTGGTTCTGATTTGCATTTCCTTGATGAGTAGTGATACTGAGTATCTTTTAATATGCCTATTGGCTAGTTGCTTGTCTTCTTTGGAGAAGTGTCTATTTAAGTCCTTTTCCTAGTTATTTCTAGGCAAAAATCAGGTTATTTTGTTTTTTTATTTTATGCCAGTGAATTGCAGAAGTTTCTTCTCATATGATGCATATCACCTCTCATCAGATACATGATTTGTAAAATAATTTCTCCCATTCTGTAGGTTGCCTTTTCATACTGCTGATTTCCCTTGTTCTGCAGAATCTTTTCAGTTTGATATACTCCCACTGGTGTATTTTTGCTTTTATAGCCTGTGCTTTGGGTGTCATATCCAGAAACTAAGTTTCTTAGTCCCCTTTCTATCAGCAACCGTTCACCTTGAATTACAAATGTGCTAATTGCAGGTAAAATTTGCTGAGGAAGCCATATTGCCCAACTGCAGTCAGCTCCACTTTACACAGGATGTCTACAGTCCTTCTCCTTAGTGTCCCACACTGACTCCAGCGGAGGCAGAACTAAGCTCCCTCGTACAGATGAGGTTCATGTCCCCCAGCCATGGCAGAGCTGGGAACTTGACCCCAGGCCTCTGGCTTCTCTGGGAAAATGGTTGCTGTTGAGGCCTGGTGTTGCCACCTACTAGCCCTGTGATCTTGACCATATATGGTCAGCTCTCAAAGCCTCAGTTTCTCATCTGTAAAAATAGGTAAAATGGTGGCACCTTCTTGATAAGGATGTCAGAGGATTAAATGCAGAAACACATATTTAGCTCTTAGTACAGCACCCAGCACAGAGTAAACTTAATAAATGTCCAGCACTGTTTTAACTCTGATCAATTCGAGCTAGGGAGGAAGCCAGGTTTCTGCCTGTGGGCGGATGTGCCCTCTTCTCTTGCTGAGGGGGCCAAACCTGCCTGATCCAAGGGTCCAATGGTGTGAACCAGGGATTGTTGACTCAGTCTCTCCGGGCGCGGGGGGCTTCAAATCAGTCATTTTAATATGTGCCCAGCAAAGAGGAGAAGCCCTCCTCTTCTTCTCCTTTACTCTCCTACTACCATCACACTTCACTTCCAACACTACGTGTGTGCGTTTTCCACACCAGGCAATTCTTTGACACCAGCCTGGAGTCCTACGACCTATGATTTAACTCCGCTATGACACTACCTACCTGGAGATAGTGCAGACTCCTTAGCTTAAGTCCCACAAGAGAGCCCCTTCTTTAGAAGCCAATTGCAAATCACAGGTTTTCACCTGTACTTTGGAATGACTGGCTATAATGACTTGTCTCTATGACTTCCTCCTTGGGTCCCATCACTTGCTAAAGCAGCTCACAGAACTGAGAAACGCGGACATTGACTAGTATCCATGACAAAGGACATAAGGGAACAGCTAGAAGAAAAGATCCATAGGGCAAGGTCTGGAAGTGTCCTTAGGGTGGGAGCTTCTTTCTGCCTACTCTTGAGTTGGGGTGCCCCACTCTCCCACAACATAGGCTATGTTCACCAACTGGAAGCTCTCTGAACTTGTGGGATTTTTATGGAGGCTTCAGCATATTGACAGGGTTGATCATTAACTCAATCTCTAGTTTTCTTTCCTCTTACGGGGGTGGGAGGCTGGAAGTGCTTGATCTGGGAAGTAGCCTCCATCCTGAAGCAATCCAGGCTCCCATCAAGAATGGCTTCAAAAAACACAAAAAGTTCTCCTCTCACCCAGGAAATTCTAAGGGGTTTAGGAGCTCAGTGTCAGGAACCAGGGCAGAGAAATATATACATATATATATCATTTCACACGCCAATGTAATTCTGAGGATGAAACAAGTTTTAGAAATGCTGTCTTCCTCAATATTTACTGCCACCCAAAGCTCTGGCCAATTATGTGGTAGAACATGTTGGTCTTGGGGCCAAGCGGGTATTAGGAGCAGGAAGTCTAGGCTTTTAAGCCCTGTCTGGTTTATCAATAATTCCCTTGGGATCCATTTTTTTGAAATTCGGGGTTTTATTTCAGCTTTAATTTCTTTAAATGCAAACATTGTCACTTTTCTATCATGGCTGGTCTTTTTGAATTTTCAGACCCTGACCTATTTTTAACTAGCTCAAGTGTCATTTGGAAAAGTAATGCACACCCTTTTTCCTCATCACCGATTACTGGTGACAATGTTACATATCACCAAGTCTCTACTCCTCTCCCTCAGCCCTTCTATCTCTGCCTCCAGGTTGAATCTAAATCACTGAGTTTGACCTTTCAATCAGTTGTGTGAAGAAGAATTGTTGCCTATGCATGTTTTTTCAGCTCATTTGATGACTGTTGTCTCATCAGATGGGACCCACAACTATCTCAAGAGGCCATGATAGGTCTCCTGACTTGGCTTTGGAGGCACATCCCTGTGTTATGAATGACAATACACAGGATTAGACAAGGCTTGTCCTTGATTAAGTTCTGTTGATGATCATTTGCTAATTTAGCATCTCCCATTTCTGACTTTTTCCCTGGAAGATCTGGCTCAATGTTTTTCCTGGTGTGAAAGTAAGGCACTGTGATCAATGGCAGGCTGCTCCTTTCTCATTTGTTCTCCCATTCAGTACATGGAAGAACACTGACATCCTCTCAGGGATAGGGACCCTCTCACATGGCTGCTCCCAGACTTATTTTCCTAAAATGCAAATGTGACCTTGTCAGTCTTGTACCCCATGCCTCTCTCTGCTCCTCAAGGGTGAAGTTCCAGCTCCTTAGCTGGATGCACAGTCTTCTCTGTCATCTATTTCTACTCTCAGTCTTGTGCATTCTATCTTGATGACACAGGCTACTTTTGCCTTGCAGACATAGTGTCTCTTTTCTCTATCTTCCAACTCTGGGAGACACAGTGATGGGATGGGGAAGCCAGGGAGGCCACTGAGGTGGATACTGTGTGCCAAGAAAGAGAGGAGAAGCAAAGATGAGTATAACATAATTCCTCCTTTCTGACAGCTGGTGCTCAGTAAGGCTCTAAAATATATAACCAAACAAGAGTCCTGATTCAGATACTGAGATATTACAGAGGATATGGAACTTGTCCATTTGAGGATAGCAGATGGGGATCAGATATAGAGAGGACAGCATTGAGTCAACTCCTGCCTGAGGGGAAGACCTTTATCAGATGTTAGGGCAGGGCAGGTCAAGCTAATACAATCACATGTCAAACCCTCTGAGTTTTTCTCTTTGTGAATGGATGTTACCATTTCTGTTAAACTGTTGAGAAACTGATAGAAACTAAAGTTAAAGGACTGACAGCTCACCAAGAGGTCCTGGGTCTTACAGGTCTGGGAGAGCAAATCAAATAGTGTGATTTCCATAATCCATAATGTACCTTTTCTGCTTCATTTGGTTTCTTTGATTTTGAGGTCCTGGGTACCACTGAGACCTTTACTGTATACTCTCCTGAGGAAAAAACTGACATATGCACCTAATATAAATATTTAGGTTTTGGTTTTTAGGGTTTCACAGATTCCCAGAAAACTTTTAATCTCTGATGAGAAGCCCAATGTTAGGGACTATTCCTCTTCAGCAGACCTTTCAGACTAGGATTTTTTTCCCCTTCATAGAGTCATGGATTTTTTCCCCTCATAGAGTCACGGACTCAATGCCTTGAGAGAGAACTTAAAAGTCACATACAACCAGTTGCTGAAACACTACAGAAGTCCTTTCTATGCTAGCCTGTCACATGTTGTTTAAACCTGTTCTTGGAAGCTGTCAGAGTTGGGGATTTTCTGTTTTTTGAAGCTACTCCTCTGTCTTGGGTAGATCTGTTAGATTCTTTCTCGTATTACATTCAAGTTGGTTTCTTGATTCTTGATTCCTCGCTCTGTCCAGCATGGTCTGTCACAAGAGCAGATCTTCTATCTTTCAACTTTTTCTGTTAATCTCTCTTATCTTTTATGCGGGTAAATTCTTTATTTTGGGGTTTGGATCCTGAGGTCCCTGAGAAATCATTCTCTATACAATGTGGATGTCTCTTTATAAGCCTTTCTCCAGTTATCTTCTGAGAATTTTCTTGAGAGAATTAGTAAGTTTCTGCTGAATGAATGAAGTATCCCAGGCTTCCATAAATTTAAGTGATGTTGCATTGATTTCCTCTCCTAGGAGAGTCATAATGCATATAGCATTTGTTCTGCAACAAATACTTTGGCTCTGTTATCATTCTGAGAAGTAGGTTTTTGCCGATACCAAATTGAGAACTGCTGCTCTATAAAAAGTATTATTTATTTATTTATTTATTTTTAGAGAGGGAGTATGGGGAAGAGCAGGAGAAGGGAGAGAGAGAATCTTAAGTAGGCTCTGTGCCCACCTTGGGGTTAAATTGCACAATCCTAAGATCACGACCTGAGTTGAAATCAACAGTTGGACGCTTAACTGACTCAGGTGCCCCATTATAAAGTTTTTTAAAGGACTATTGGGACTGAATCTTTTAAGGGAGCTAACCATTACCCAAATTGATTTTTTTCCTCTTTTTTTCCTCCCTGCACAGCCTCTTGATTTTGAAACAGCAGCCATTCACAATATCGTGTTTCAAGCAGAAAATCCTGAGCCTCTGGTGTCTGGTGTAAATTACAACACCAGCTCTTCTGCCACGTTCAAGCTTATTGTGACAGACGTGAATGAAGCACCCGTATTTTCCCAGCGCATATACCAAGCAAAAGTCAGTGAAGATGTGGCTGTAGGCACTAAAGTGGGCAATGTGACTGCCTGGGATCCGGAAAATTTGGATATAAGGTAGAAGAGGGCAGTGCTGGGCAAGCCTAGCTGTACTGGGACCATGGTCACTGGGGAAGTGGAGGGACTGGGAGGGATAGAGAAGCTGGTCTAACTCTCTCCTAAGAAAGCAGCCAGGGATCTGAAACTATATCCCAGGGCACATGGTGAACTCAACCTTGGTTCCAACAGTCGTCAGTACTCAGGGGGCATCAGTAAGAAACCAGACTCAGACAAATGGGAAGCAGATCACCTTCCATCCCAGCCACTCACCACAAATCCCAGCTGAGAGATGAGGAGTTCAGGAAACAGGGTCCAGAGATCGGGCTACCCAGAACCAAGCTCTGTGTCTGTACCAGCCATGAGGACCAAGGTGTGGGAGACAGTCACAGCCCAACCCTTAAGGTGGACTGAAGTTCTTTCTAGACAGGGGAATGAAGTAAAAGCCCAACCTGACAGACTCACCCACCTGATAGGTTAAAGGAATCTTCTGGATATAGAGTGCCTACATTACTTGGTTCTCCAGACAGCGGGTCTAGAGTGACAAGACTCATTCCAGAGCCCAGTCCTGGAGAGGCTAGTTCTCAGGCAGAGGTGGTTAAACAAAATGTGCAAACCTTTCTGTCTTAGCAATTCTCAATCATTTTTTTCCCAGTGCAATAAGACCTACACAGATTTGTCTTAAATATGTGCAATGATAATTTACCCAAGAGATATATGCTTGTGTATATGTCCATATCCTTATCAATATCAATAACCTCTTTAAGATTGTATAGTTGATAAGTACCTAGATAGGATTTGAGCCTGAATCTTTTGCTTCTATTTTATCACATTAGCACTACTGTCTGGGGCATAACAAATACTTCAGCTTAAAACATTGGCTTAAGCCATTGCATGTGGTTATGAATGACAATTACTTAAATTTCTCAAAACATTTAAAGGGAGTCTTGCCTCCCAGTGAGCTGTCATCTAGGTACTTGGAATCACCTCTAAGACCTTTTTCTTTGTCGGGGAGTAAAGTTCCCACCTACTGTCTCTCTCCGTGTCCCTTAAAGACAAAGGTAGGAGAGAAAAAGCAGTGGGGGTTAGGCTGTGTGGTTTCATGCAGATGCTATCATATATATCAAAGTCACAGAGTATGATGGGGCACAAAATGTTTGTAATTTACAACCATTTATTGTTTAACAAATACTTCTGCCTTCATGAGAATGCTATAAAAAATAAAATCAGATTCATTTTTAAAAAAATCATTAGTCAAAGACAAGTGAATAAAAATTTGAGCTGAGTAGGGAAAACAAAATCATTTAAGAAAAATTCTTGGATCAAGGAAAAGGTATATCTTAAATACTATTAAGTTGAAATCTGGAAGATGAGGAAGAAGACACAGGAGAGTGTCCTGTAAGAAGACAAATGAAAAGAGTGTTTTGGGTGCCTGGTTGGCTCAGTGGGTTAAGCCTCTGCCTTTGGCTCAGGTCATGATCCCAGGGTCCTGGAGTCCTCCTCTCTCTGTGCCTGCCTCTCTCTCTACCTACTGGTGATCTCTGTCTCTGTCAAGTAAATAAATAAAATCTTTTTTAAAAAAAGAATGTTTTAAGAATGAGGGATAATCAATCAATAGTTCTGATGCTAGTAGTAAGTTAGTTAAGAACTAAGGATGACACCCGTTTTTGGCCTGAGTTCATCCTTTTTCTCTTGGCTTTGCAAACTTATAATCTATCAGCACCCAGTGATGCTTTAAAAAAGTAGATCTGATCTCAGGACTCCTCTGGAAACCCTCTAGAGAGCTCCCATCTTATTCAAATGAAATCCCAAGTACATAGGATTTCTTCTTCATCACCCATACACATAGCCTAACAGTGTAGAGCATACTAATAGTATAAAAAATTAATTTGATGAATAAACACATCCTGACTTTTTAATTATTCTCTTACTTCTGGACATGTAGGCTGTTTCCACCATTTTTAAAAATTATATAAAATATTTTGAATCTATGTATGAATCTTTTCTAACTTCAGTTAAATTGTTTTTTATTTGGGGATAGTTTCCAGAGATGGTCGTCTGTGGTCTGAAGATACTGACAGCCATATGGCTGTGTTGTTTTGCATCCCAAAGGGCTGCCCCAGTTCGGTTCTGGTGGTTCTAGTCTTATCTCAGATCCAACTCTCACACACCTGCCAGTGAGTTCCACTGAAAACTCAAATATGAGTAGATCACCTTCCCTCTTAACAGCATTCTATACCTGCCCATTGCTTCTCACGATCTGACTCTTTCCACCTCCCTGACTTTATCTTTTGCCATCCACTACTTCCCATTTTTACACTAACATGGTTGGAATGCCTGACTCCCCCACACCACCAGGCTAGTCCTTGGCCTCTTGGCACTAGCTCACGCAATTCCTTTTCTTGCCTTAGTTAACACCTCCTGTTTCAAAAAGGGTTCTCTGGGATACTGCAGGGCCCCTCTCATTGTATTTGCTACATTCTATTGGAACTCTCTTTCTATATCTGTCCCCTCCCCTGGCCTAAGGGCACCCCCCACCCTTTCTCTGATAAGCTTCACTCTTGTTCTAATGCCTGATATTTGCTAAGCACTCAATAGATGTTTGTAGAATGGGCAATTCAGTGTGCCTCCAGCTGCATCTGAGGACCCACCCATTTACCTAACATCTCCACCCCTGTGTGTTCGAGTTTTCTTAGAGGGAGTGGTTGTCTAATCAGTTTTAAAAGATGCTTCCAGGTTGTTTTAATTGGAATCCTTTGATTTCCAGAAAAGTTTAACTTATTTCCTCTGGAGTTTGTGACTATACCTTTTCTTTTCTTAAGAGATTTTATTTATTTATTTGACAGAGACAGAGAGACAGAAACAGAGAGAGAGGGAACACAAGCAGGGAGAGCGGGAGAGGGAGAAGCAGGCTTCCTGCTGAGCTGGGAGCCCATGTGGGGCTATGGTAGGACCCTGGGACCATGGCCTGAGCCAAAGGCAGACGCTTAACTGACTGAATCACCCACGCGCCCCAACTATACCTTTTCTAATAAAACAAATATAACGTCGACTCTGTAAGGATGCACAAATCCTCCTTTTGAAGATGGACGGTACGCCAGTAAAGCATTAATTGTATAAAATAACGATCCTTTAAATATTGTCTAAGTGAAATTCAGGGGATAAGGTTGATAGAACAGCATAATGACCTTAAACTAGCTTCACATCTTCACACAGAGTCATGTGGGTTTTCTTTCACTCTTGTCACCCTCTGAAGTTACTCCCTGAGAGATAACAGGAGAGGCTGGCTTAAAATTGACCGCGTCACTGGCGAGATCTTGACGGCAGCCCCACTGGACCGGGAAGCCGAGAGTGTGTATCGGGTGCAGGTGGTGGCCACTGAAATAGGTGAGGAAAAAAGTAACAAATGATTTAGGGGCTACATCGATAGACATGGAAGGGAGGGTGAGGGGGGCGGGAAACTCTAAGGGGTCCGATTGTCAGAATATCTTCTAATGGAAGGATGGTAAAGATACTGAAGTGGAAGTGCTCACATATTCTCAGCTTGGTGCAACGTGGGATTCACCCGCGCCTCTTGGGCAGGGGTGCGCCTAGCCGGGGGCCTCTCAGGCAGGGGTGCACCTGCAGGCCGGCTAGGCGGCAGGGGTTACTGCTGCTCACTCTCGTTTCCTGTGGGGGCTGCAGCTTTGGGGAAGGTTCCTGTATCCCCTTCCTTCAAAGTGGTTGTGCGTTTCCCCTGAGAGCAGGGCCAGACCACTGTCCTGCTTATCTAGACCATGACTTGCTCCTTAAATTGCAGTGGCTTGGGTCTGAGCCGTTCTGAAACAGAAAATGTTTTATACCATGTTCTCAACTTCCATATGTGCCAGAAGCACCTGGGAGCTTGTTCAATCAGAGCCGAGGAGTTCATCTCCGGAAATTCTGATTCACTAGGTTTAGGTGGCCCTGGGTGTCTCTGTTTTGCTAAAATTGGTTGAGCTTTTGAAAGGAAAGACTTATCCTTTAGACAATCCAGGGATGTTTGAATCATCTTGTATCATCTTTGTATCCCATTTAATCCGGTCGTGGTGATATATATTCCCCTCTGACTTTGAATGTGGCATTCCAGGGAACTTGAAAAATGAAAATAAACATATACCCATAGGAATAGTATGCTTACCAGTGATAAGGCTGGTGATTAAAACATTAGGTTTCTTTGCACTTAAATGGAATTTTCCAACTTAGCGTAGAAATTCTGTTGATCTTTTGCTGGTTGAAGCCTCTAATTAAATAGCAAATATATCTGCCTGGTTTACCAAAAAACGAGAATGGAACAAATTAGGGCTAAATAAATACAGTTTTAGACCAAAAAAATAAACTTCCAAATGTGAGGCCCAGGATTGGGAATGGGGAACATTCCAATGGATGGGAATCATAAAAATGGTCCCTGCATGTGAAAGGATTAAGAAAAACAAAAGTGCCACAGTCAAGTTAAGCCACTGAGGGTAAAAATGCCAAAGTCTGTGCCAAATTTGGAACAGTTGTGTGCAAGCAGACACGCCTTGGTGAGGTGGATGGGGGATTCTCCCTTTCTTGTTTCCAGAGAAGCACATTCCCTCATCCCATTGTATACATCGAACTCTTGATTTAAAAGCTCCAGATTAATCAGCAGAAAGTTTCTGGCTGAGCCTTTATGCTGCAGACTCCGCTACAACATACAGGGGATCAGCAGCTCACTTTCGAGCTGTCCTAGAGACCTCTCACATTTCAGAAGTTTCATGAATCAAAACCAGGATCCAAAGCCCCGTTCCCTTTGTTGGCTCTGAAATGATGCAGATAAATGAAAGGATTTCAAGAGCACAGTGGCTTTTTCTCCTTTGGTCGAGTGTGGTCAGGGCCAGGGGAGGCAGTTGAAAAGCAAAGCAAGAGGACAAGGTTCACTGGAATTAAAGCAAGATGGGGTCAAAAACTGTGGAACTGGGATCTGTGACTAATGTCAGGGAGAATGAGAAGAGTCAGTGTTTACATCACACTGGCAGCCCTGATTTTAAGCACTTAGTGTCATAACATAATCCTCATATGACACGATGGGTAGGTGCTATTCTTGACCGTATTTTATGGATGAGGAAGTCAAGGCACTGAGAAGTTCAGTAACTTGCTCATGATCACAGAGCTATCAACTGTTAAGGCTACAGAGTCTAAATCTTTCACCGCTACACCATAGTAAATAATGTTTGTGCAGCCCTTTACTATTTTCAACAAATAGTACATGTGGGATCCTCATGAAGTCACATATTTTATAGCTGAAAAAATGATGCCTAGGTCAGTGTTGAGGAGAAATTGTGGGCTCTAGAGTTAGACTTCTAGGGGTGGAAGCCTCTCTACTGCTGTGTGACCTTGGGCAAGTCACACAACTTCTCTGAACCTCAGTCTTGTCATCAATAAATGCACATCAGAGTTGTTTTGAAGTGATATATACCCAAAGCAAGCTACACATTCAATGCAATCATGATAAAACAAAACAAAACAAAACAAAACAAAACAGCATTTTTCACAGGGCTAGAACAATCTTAAAATTTGTGTGGAACCATGAAAGACCCCAGAGAGCCAAAGCAATCCTGAAAAAGAACAACAAAACTGGAGGCATCATGATTCCATATTTCAAGCTCTATTACAAAACTGTAATCATCAAGACAATATAATACTGGCACAAACACAGACACATAGATCAATGGAACAGAATAGAGAGCCCAGAAATAGACCCTCAACTCTATGGTCAACTAATCTCGACAAAGCAGGAAAGAACATCCAGTGGAAAAAAGGTAGTCTCTTCAGAAAATGGTACTGGAAAAACTGGAGAACAACATGCAAAAGAATGAAGCTGGACCATTTTCTTACACCATATAGAAAAAGAAATACAAGATGGATGAAAGACCTAAATATGAAACAGGAGAAATTCTAAAGAAAACACAGACAGCAACCTCTCTGACTTTGGCTGCAGCAACTTACTAGACATATCTGGAAAAAAAGGGAGAGAAAAGCAAAAATGAACTGTTGGGACTTCTTTAAGATAGAAAGCTTCTGAACAGTGAAAGAAACAACAAAACTAAAAGGCAACCTACAGAATAGATGAAGATACTTGCAAATGACATATCAGATAAAGGGCTAGTATCCAGAATTTATAACAAACTCATCAAAATCAATTGTACTACTAGGTGTTTATCCGAAGGATACACAAGTGCTGATTCAAAGGACACATACACCCCCAAAATAAATAATCCAGTTAAGAAATGGGCAGAAGACATGAATAGACTTCTTCCAAAGAAGACATACAAATGACTAACAGACACATGAAAAGACACTCAACATCACTCATCATTAGGGAAATACAAATCGGAACTACAATGAGATACCACCTCACAACAGTCAGAATGGCGAAAGTGAACAACTCAGAAAACAGGTATTGGTGAGGATGCCGAGAAAGGGGAAACTTTTTGCACTGTTGGTGGGAATGCAAACTGGTGCAGCCACTCTGGAAAACAGTATGGAGGTTCCTCAAAAAGTTAAAAATAGAACTTTCCTATGACTCAGCAGTCGCAGTACTTGCACTACTAGGTATTTATCTAAAAGGTATACCAGTGCTGATTCAGAGGGACACATGCTCCCTAATTATGGCCGCATTGTCCACAATAGTCAAATTATGGAAAGAGCCCAGATGTCCATCGACAGATGAATGGATAAAGAAGATGTGGTCCACATATACAATGGAATAGTACACAGCCATCAAAAAGAATGAAATCTTGCTGTTTGCAATGACGTGGATGGAATTAGAGGGTATTATGGTAAGCAAAATAAGTTGGTCAAAGACCTATCATGATTTTCCTCATATGTGGAATTTAAGAAACAAAGCAGATGAATATAGGGGAAGGGAAGGAAAAAAAATAAGTTAAAACAAAGAGGGAGCAAACCATAAGGCACTCTTAACTATAGGAAACAAACTGAGGGTTGCTGGAGGGAAGGTGAGGAGATGGACTAAATGGGTGTTGGGCATTAAAGAGGGCATTTGTTGGGATGAGCACTGGGTGTTATATGTGATAAATCACTAAATTCTATTCCTGAAACCAATACTACATTATCTGTTAATTAACTTGAATTTAAATAAAAAAATAAAATAACACATAAATCTTACTATCACTGAGACTTTTTCTTTTAAAGATATTATTTATTTATTTGACAGAGAAACACAGTGAGAGAGGGAAGACAAGCAGTGGGAGTGAGAGAGGGAGAAACAGGCTACCTGCCAAGCGGGAAGCCTGATGTGCGGCTTGATCCTGGGACTCCGGGATCATGACCTGAGCCGAAGGCAGACGCTTAACGACTGAGCCACCCAGGTGCCCCAATCACTGAGTCTTTTAAAGCAGGAAATGAAACTGGGTCTGATTCTGAAAGCTTGTTATCTTTCTACTACCTCAGTAAACCCAACTGCTTGAGCTGTGTGTGTGTGTGTGTGTGTGTGTGTGTGTGTGTGTGTGTGTGTGTGTGTATTTTTTTTTTAAGTAAAGGAAGTATCTTTTTCCCATTAAGAGGAAAATGAGAGAGCTGATACCATGTTTCAACCCCTCACTTCCTTAGGTGGCTCCTCATTGAGCTCCATAGCCAGTTTTCACCTGAGCCTCTCAGATGTGAACGATAACCCCCCTCGGCTAGCCAAAGATGACCCAGGCTTGTTTCTGTGCCATCCCCTTCAAACAACCGGATGTGTCATTTTCGAGGCCACTGATGATGACCAGCAGTCATTTCTGGGTCCTAAATTTACATTTTCCCTTGGCAAAGAAGGCTTAAAATACAACTGGGAAGTTTCCTACATCAATGGTGAGTTGTCAAAACTACATCGAACAAAACACTGATCAATGATTAAAATTAGTTTTTATTTGCTTTTGTGTGCGTGCAGCCACTCAACACAGTTTTCTCCCAGGCCGCAGGTAGGAAGGTCATACTCTGAAAACTTGTAAAGGAGAGCCCTTCAGAGGGAAGAAAGCTCTGGGCTTTGGAAGGAGGCAAGATTAACACACACGACATCTCCCTTAGTGGACACTGGACAATTAGATAATTGGACAATTTGAATAGCATTTGCAAATTTTCCAGTGGCAGCTGAGAAACAGATTTCATAACGGTTCTTAAAAACAGCTTCATTGAAATATAATTGTCATCTAATAAACAGCACATATTTAAAGCATACAATTTTATAAAAATTTAAAAATGTAGATATCGTTGAAGACATCAGCACAATAAGGATGAGAACACTTTCACCACTCCCCAAGATTTTTCATGCTCCAGTTGCAAATCCCATTTCTACCCCACCCTGCCCAATCCTCCATCCCCCCCCCATCCCCCAGGTAACCACTGATCTACTTTCTGTCACTATAGATTATTTTGCATTTTCAAGAATTTTATCTAAATACCATAATACAGTATGTACTCTTTTTTGTCTGGCTATTTTCACCTAGCATCAAGTAAAGCTGCTATAAGCATTTGTGAACAAGAATATTTTAAGAGCATACCCTTTCATTTTCCTTGGTTGAATTCCTAAGAATGGTTGGACCATATGGTAGCAGCATGGTTAAATTTTTAAGAAAATGACAAATTTGTTTTTCCAGTTTGTAACATTTTCCATTCCCATGGGCACATGAAAAGACTAGTTGCTCAACATTCTCCCCAGTGCTTGCTATGCATAGCCTTTTGATTTCAGGCATTCTAGTGGGAGTGCAGTAGCATTTCGTTATGGTTTTAATTTATGTTTCCCTAAAGACGAATGGTGTTGAGCATCTTTCCATGGCCTTATTTGCCATTCATGTATCTTCCCTGCTGAAGTGTCTGGTCAAATTTTGTGCCCATTTGAAAAATTTGGGTGTTTGGTTTCCATTGTTGACTCCAAGCATTCTTTCTATAGTCAAGGTAAAAATTCTTTGTCAGATAATATGTTGATAGATACTTCTTCACAGGATGTGATTTGCATTTTAATTTGTAACAGTGTCTTTTGAAGAACAAATTTAAAATTTTTTTGGTATCTGAGTTATTGATTTTTAAATTTTATGTAATTTTTGACTTTTTGGTATAATATTTAAGAAATTTTTGCCTAACCCAAGGTTACTATAATTTTTTTCCCCGAAAGGTTTTATAGTGTCAGTTTTTACATTTAGCTCCATGATCCATTTCAAGTTCATTAAAAAAAAAAAAGATTTATTTATGTATTATTTTGAGAAAGAGAGAAAAAACAGGCAGGGAGGGGCAGAGGGAAAGAGAGAGAAAGAATCTCAAGCAGACTCCCCACTGAGCATGAAGCCCATCACGAGGCTGGATGTCACGACCCTGAGATCATGACCTGAGCCAAAATCAAGAGCTTAACTGCTGAGACAGCCAGGAGCCCCTCAAGTTAATTTTTGTATGTGGTATTCAGTGAAGGTCAAGTTTCATTGTGTTTAATAGGACTATTTAATTGTTCTGACACTATTTATTGAAAATATCCTTTTCACAATGAATTATCTTAGCAACTTTGTCAAAGATCAAAGTACCCATTTGTATATGGATCCATTTCTGGACTTTTCTGTTTCACCGATCTCTTTGCCTACCTTTACACCAATTCTACACTGTTTTGATAACTTATACTACAATAAAACTAGAAATCATGTAGTGTAATGCCGGGAGCCAAGCCCCAGCAACCACTAACCGGCAGGGTTCCAGAAGGTGGGGACGGCGTCGGTGACATGAAAGAGAGAGCCCCGCAGATTCTTTTCCGATTACCTGCCAGGCATCTCTGCCTTGCTGGCATTCAGTGTCTTTATTTATAGGCAACAAGTTAAATATTCTCATGAAGAAAAAATTTTTACTGAGAGTGATTTTTGATTACACAGTGTCGTTGTTAGAGAAACATAGTGCCTTGATCAGTGAAACATGTTTTTGCAGGTACACCTATCTACAATTCAGAGTTAACTCCTTAAACCAAACCAAGAACATGTTATTCAGTACGGTTTTGTGTGTGTTTTTTTTTTTTTTTTTTAACAGTTTCTTACATTTAGTGCCCAGATGATAAAAGGTAGACTAATGATACGGTGTTTTTTAAGCAGGTCTTACAAACAAGAAGGTAATTGAAAGGCTTAGATGAGTTGTGTACAAAGTTTTAGCTACATTACTAATACAATGACCAAAAGTTAGTCTGTCTGGCATCAAGGAGAAAGATAACTTATTTTGCAAAGGTAAAAGTACTTGCTCAAGCCTGTTATCCATGACTGGGTACAGAACTCTTTATTTATGGATCCTTTGTGTGTGTGTGGCAATGTCCTTGTTAGTATGGTTTGGTTTCTTATATTAAGCTCTTTATTTAACCATTTAAGAACCTTGACAATCTCCTTCACAGAGCTGCAGGATATCTAAGATTAAGCTATTTTTAATGATGGTAAGTAGAAACAAAAGCATTTTGCTATATACCAGACATGAAATGTCAAGCATTCCATACAAAGAATGGCAAACAAGCAGGGTGGAGAAACTACTGCCCCACGAAAACTCCTCACACTTTGAGGGTGCCTTGCAGAGGGAAATCACCTAATTGACCACATGCAGGTGGCTCGCGGCAGTGTAATTTTTTTCCAACTGTGTTCTTTTTCAAGATTTTTTCATCTATTCTGGGTCCTATCTATTTGCATTCCACATAAATTTTAGAGTTTAGCTTGTCCATTTCTACCAAAAAAGCCTATGGAGATTATGATATGGGATCATGTGAATCTTAGCTGAATTCGGGGGAGAATTGGCATCTTAACAAAATTGGATCTTCTAACTCATGAACATGATATGTATCTCTATTTATTTAGGTCTTCCTTAATTTCTCTGATCAAAGTTTTTTTTTAATTTTCAGTGTATAGTTCTAAGCAGCTCATATTTTTGATGCTATCTTAAATGGTATTTAAAATTTTAATTTTTAGGTAATTCCAGCATATGGGAATATGTTTGATGATTTCTGAGAATTGATCTTATATCCTCTGACACTGCTGACCTCACTTTGCAGTGCTCTCTTCCTTTTTTTAGGACTCCATAGATTGTCTAGGTGGGCAATTCTGTTGTCTGTGAATAGTAACATTTTCATTTCCTTTCCAAACTGGATGGCTTTTATTCCTTTACCTTGTTTTATTATTGGCTAAAACTACCAGTAGAATGTTGAATGAAAGTAGCAAGAGTAGAAATATGGCTTGTACCTGATATGGGGAGAAAGCATTCAGTCTTTGACCATTAAGTATGAAGTTTGCTGTAGCTTTTTGTCCATGCCCTTTTTAGTAGATTGAAGAATTTATCTTCTATTGCTAACTTGCCAAGAGGGTTTTCTTTCTTTTTTTTTTTTAAACTGTAAATGGATACTAAAATTTTCACATTCCTCTTTTGCATCTATTGAGATGATTATATGGTTGATTTTTTTCAGGGGTCTTTGGTGAATTATATCAACCAACTTTTGGATCTTAAGCCAATCCCTTCCTGGTATAATGTTTCATTGGTGGTGAAATATTAGCATTTTTATATATTGTCAGATTTGATTTGCTATAATTTTAAGGATTTCTCAATCTGTATTCTTGAGGAATATTGGTTTATATTTTTTGTTCCTTGTTATGTCTTTGGTCTTGGTATCAGAGTAATTAATACTGGCCTTATAGAATGAGTTAGAAAGTATACTACTTCTTCAATTATGTAAAAAAATTTGTATAAAATTGTTTTTTATTTCTCTGTTAAAGTTTGGTAAAAATTCACCAGTAAAAACATCTGGACCTAGAGCTGTCTTTGTAGGAAGTTTTATTTTTTAAATAATGTATTTTATTTTATTTTTTCAGTGTTCCAAGATTGAGTTAAAAATTCAATTTCTTTAATAGATACAGGGCTATTTAAGTTACAGATCTTTGTTGGTTGAACTTGTTAGTTTGTATCTTTTAAATAATTTATCTATTTGATTTATCTAATTTATTGACACAAAGTTATTATTTGCCATATTATTTTATTATTCTTTTAATATCTACAGATTATGTAGTGATATCATCACCTCATTCTGATACTGGAAAATTGTTTTATTTTTCCAAATCAATCTGGCTAGAGGTTATTAATTTTATTGATATTCACAAAGAACCAGATTTTGATTTCATATATTTTCTCTATTTTTTGTTTTGTATTTCAGTGTTCAGATCTTTATTATTTCCTTCATTCTTCTTATGTTGTATTTAATTTGTTATTCTTGTTCCATTTTTATTAACTGGAAGCTGCAGCAATTAATTTGGAAATTTTTGCTTTGTTAACATGGACATTTGGTGCAATAAATTTATCTCTTAGTGTCATGTTAGCTGTGTTCCACAAGGCTTAATGTATTGTTTTCATTTTCATTCAGTTCAAAATACTTTCTAATTTCCCTTTACATTTCTTCTGTGACCCATGAGTTATTTTGAAGTGTATTATACAGTGGGATTTCCCACATCTTTCTTTTTTTTTTTTAAGATTTTATTTATTTATTTGACAGAGAGAGAGATCACAAGTAAGCAGAGAGGCAGGCAGAGAGAGAGGAGGAACCAGGCTCCCCGCTGAGCACAGAACCCAATGAGGGCCTCAATCCCAAGACCCTGAGATCATGACCTGAGCAGAAGGCAGAGGCTTTGACCCACTGAGCCACCCAGGCACCCCCACATCTTCCTAATTATTGACTTCTAACTTAATTTCATAGTGACTAGAGAACATTTGACAAGAATACTTTTAAATTTATTCGGACTTTTGTCTTCCATACTTTAAAGATATTTTTTCTACTGTGTTTTGGATCATACTGTTCTTTGTTCACTTAAATGTAATGTATCTTTTTTCCTTTGGAAGCTTTCAAGATTTTCTTTTCCACTAGTTTTGAGCAGTCTGATTATTACATGCCTTAGTGTAGCTTTGTTTGGTTTTCTTTTTCCTGGGATTTACTAATCTTCTTAGATCTGAGGATTTAGAGTGGTCATTAAATTCGGAAAAACAATTAGCAATTATTTCTTCAAATATTTTTTCTTTCTAATTCAGCATTTAATTCACTTTAACTTTATAGAACATCGCTATTGGGAACAAATGATAACTGGCTATATTTAGTAGTATTTATTCTACAGAGAAATCATGATGGAGAAATCACAGGATGTTTGGTGACCTATTTGACATTATGGAAGGTACACTTAGAGTGGTCATAGTTTGGGTAGTTAAACTCAGACTTACATTGAATCATTTCCTGGTCAACCTTAGTATATACTGCAAAGATGAACTTTATTCCTCTTGATTCATGGTTCTGAGGGTGTGTTTTCATGTCATTTTTTTCCCTATTCTGACAGGAACTCATGCAAAACTTTGCACCAGGCACACGAACTTTGAGGAGGGAGTTTACACCGTCGCAATCCTCATCAATGATGGTGGTCGGCCACCCTTGGAAAGAGTAGTCTCTTTACCAGGTAGGTATTTTCTCACAGGCAACTTGGGATAACGTCTATAACCATGGGTCATTTGAGAGAATTCTTGTCTTTGATAAGGTATTCTGTAGCTATTTACTGGAAAATGTGTTTTACTGAATACTGTTCTGTTTTTCAGTTACTTTCTGCAAGTGTGTGGATGGAAGCTGTTTCCGGCCAGCAGGTCACCACACTGGGATGCCCACTGTGGGCATGGCAGTTGGCATACTCCTGACCACATTTTTGGTTATTGGTGAGTATAATTTCTCAGATTCAAGGATCCTACTCTAGGCCTTTACCTCAGGATCTGTCTCCTGGGCCGGTCTGGTGGCCACTCACTGGCAATCTGTGCAGTCAGCAACAGAGGTCACTAGCAAACTATCAGACTTTCCCAGTTGAGAGCTGCTACCTTTGTACAACACTTTACTTACCATTGTCTTATTGGTTAGTTTGGGAAATATAACACAAGAGACTTTAAAGCATAAATTGTTATATTTTGGGCCTAGTTACCAAGGTTTTGTGATGAAGGAGAAAGAAACGCAGTACCTGTGCCCCTGATATGTGCCAGGCACTGTGCTTGATGTGGGGGATACAGTGATATACAGTGACATACCAGAGCCTACATCCACAGAACTCACAGTCTAGTCCGCCATTGTTGGACTAGGTATAATCAGCCTTCCAGTGGAGATGTTCACATACCTGAAATGTTGCAGAACCTCCTTTTGCATATTTTCATGACTGTAGACTCTGATTATTTATTACTCCAGAACAATTCTAGTTTATCCTGGACCTTACTTTGCCTTGGCCCCCTGGCCAGGCTAGGCAGCAGGGTCCCCATCTCTAGCCATCTTCTTTTCTGTGAAGAGTTCAGGGCTTGGGCACATGGGTGGCTCAGTGGGTTAAAACCTCTGCCTTCGGCTCAGGTCATGGATTTCAGGGTCCTGCGATGGAGGCCACATCTGGCTTTCTGCTCAGCAGGGAGCCTGCTTCCTCCTCTCTCTGCCTGCCTCTCTACCTACTTGTGATCTCTCTCTCTCTCTCTCTCTCTCTTAAATAAACAAACAAACAAATAAATAAATAAATAAATTTTAAAAATCTTAAAATAAAAAAAAGAAGTTCAGGGCCTACTGTGGTAATTGTCCTCTTTCAACTATTGTCCTCACTGTAATATTAGAGATAGATCTAATAAAGAGATAGATCCTTCACCTACTTGACAGAAGGTCTTTACACCAGTTCACATCCTTTCTCTTTTAAAAGGATGGCTAGGATTCTTCTAAGAATTCTTCATTATTTTCCTGGCATCTGGTCTTTTCAGCCATGATACAGTTTGTCACATTGGACTCTGATTCACTGGTCTAAAAGAGATCTCATTTCCAAATTCCTCACTATCATGACAGAAGGGGACCTACATGACATAGCCACAACCCATCCTACCATGTGCACAGGGATCTTTTCTCCATCACCACAGGCTAGTATACACCTTTCATACTAATTGAGCTGGGCCTTTGAGTTATCACTCACTTATCAAACTCCCTTCCGCCTCTGTGCCTTTTCTTCCTCTGTCTGCCCTCCCATCTAAAAAGGAATTGTGAGTTTATGCACCAAATAGCTTTCTCCCATGACAGTTTAATCTCATAATTTTGCCACTCATTAAAAATTGGGTGAGTTTGGGGATATCTAAAAATAGAATTAATAGGATCTTACAGTTTCATAGCCTTACTTTTTTCAATAGGGTTGGGATTAGTGAAAGATTCTTTTCTTGTTTTTAATTTTTAAAAACATTTTATTCATTCATTTGAGAGAGAAAGAGAGACAGAGCAAGAGCACAAACAGGGGGAAGGGCAGAAGCAAACTCCCTGCTGAGTGGGGAGCACAACATAGGGCTTGATCCCAAGACCTGGAGGTCATGGCCTGAGCTGAGGACAGATACTTAACCAATACCAAATGAGCCACCCAGGCAGCCCTTAGTGCAAGATTCTTAATCAGTCTCTGAGAATCCAGTCTTTTCTGCCATGATTCCTCCTGTAAATTTACTGTCAGATTAATCCCCTTAAAACCACTCCCCTTTTCCATATTGGTCTCTGGTTTATAGCACATAGTTAGTGCTAAAGTGCACAGTGTAATTTTGTAGGAGTTCAGAGACAAGAGAAACCAGAAAGGTTAGGGAGTCTTCTAGAACTGGAGCCATTAGGAAGGCACCAGAGAAAATGTGGTATCTGGTGTGGACACACCTAAGCTTTAGGGAGGTGAACACGTCAGAGAACAGCTTTCTGGTTGTTCTGATTGGACTATTTCCTCTCAAGAAGAGGAGGGAGTGGAATAGACATTTATTGAATATGTCCAAAGGTCAAAACTCTATCAGATACTTACATACTTCGTCTTCAGCATGCATTAGGTCCTATATTCCTTGGTAAAGACCCAGTGAAAGCCAACAGCTTAGATATGATTTGGTAGTTAATACATACTTACTGATGGCAAGGTAAATGATAAGCTTATGAATCCAAGAAAGCCAATCCTAGAATACCTTATTTACCAGGACAACAAAACTTTGTTGAACTACAAAAAGAAATTAAGTCACGAGTCATATTTTCCTACCAGAGTACTACTTTACAAATGAATGTAATAGGACATTTTAAGATTCCATTTCTTTGACCCTGCGTTTTGTCTTTTAGGTATAATTTTAGCAGTTGTGTTTATCCGAATAAAGAAGAATGAAGGCAAAGATAATGTTGGAAGTGCTCAGGCATCTGAAGCTCAACCTTTGAAAAACTGAATTTGAAAAGGAATTCCTGAGCTTATGCATTGTTATTTCAGTAACAGAACAATTTAATCCCATAAGTTTACTTTTTTATCCAGCTTATGTACCCTTTAATATTTTATTACTCTTTGATATTTTGTGTGCTATAGACATTGGAGACATTTCCCATTTTCCCATGACACTTTCCCCTCTGCAAAAGCTTTAGCTATTTATCCAAAACAAAAAATATATGTGTTTTTTTCCCTTTAGGGAGAGATGGACTGATGAAATACTCTGTTCATTTTCTCCTTATCAAGATTTATTAGCCATCTACCACAGAACTTCCTGGATTCCATTTATACTTTCTCTAATTCCATCCCGTGTCTCCTTCCTTATGTCTCATTTGGTATTGCGCTAATTTTAAAACATTCGTTGGAGAAAAGAAAAAAAGTGAAGTCTCCAGAAAAAAATAAAATGAGAACCTTATTCTTTGGTGTGAACAGAAACTTTTTGTATTATTTATCTTCTTTAGCTCACTGTGGCTCATATTGCTCTTCATCTGAGGTTCTCCCCCACTTGGAAATGGCACAAACCTACCACAGGCCACACAGGCCCACTTTCATAAATTTTGGTGCAGAAGCCAACCACTGACCAGATTTATTTACTATTTACCATGCTTATGTTTTGCACATGTTTTCCTTATGTGTATGTTATTAAAGTTTTGGTTGCTGTATATTTAACAGTGAAAGAAAATAAGAATGCATGGAAGAAATAGTGACAAAAATCAAGAATAAATGTTGACTCTGATTTTGTTTCTTGGGCTCTTTGGCTCTGCTTCCTGGTTCTTTGCATTTGTTGAGAGAAGAACTGGTTAACAATGGTTACTTAATTTTGATCAGAATTGCCTTCAATGTAGAACTGGTCTGTAAGGAGGAGTCTACACTGAAATAAAAGCTCGCTGCTTTTAGGACCATGGGTTGGGTTCAAGATAGATATTTTGAACAAGAGAAACTTAGACATTTGGAAGGATTTTTAGGTCTGGAACTATTGTCTGGTTCATGCTTTGAGCCTTGAAAACATTCAACATTACAAAACTTGTCAGAATTTTCAAGAATTTTGTGGAAAAGAACTTGTATCTGAAAAGGTGCTCTTACAATGGCAGCTGAGGCAGGCCATGGGATTCTAATTTTCATAAATTATCCTTTTTTTGTGGACCTTATTATATTTTTATAGGCAAAAAAGTAAAACAAAAGAAAATATCCAAACTCTAAGACTGCAGTATTGCTTTCTTGTATAATATCTGTGCTTCAGACTCTTTTACTGTTTTTTCACATGAGGCTTATTGAAAGTCTCATAACAGGTAAGATTCCCTCTTGTTACACTGTACATTAAAAAACAAAATAAAACAAAAATCTAAGAGCACCAAAAACAAATTTGCTTCACAAATTATACCCCAAAACAAAGAACCATCTTTCTCAGTAACTTTTATTGCCATTTTGCTTGTGTGTGTGTGTGTGTGTTTTTTCTTAAAGATTTATTTTATTTTGGGGCACCTGGATGGCTAAATGGTTAAACCTCTGCCTTCAGCTTGGGTCATGATCCCGGAGTTGCGGGATTGAGCCCTGCATTGGGCTGCCTGCTCCATGGGAAACCTGCTTCTCCCTCTCTCACTCCCGTTGCTTGTGTTCCCTCTCTGGCTGAGTTTCTTTCTTTGAGAAACCTTCTTTGATTTTCTACAGGAGACCAGGCCATTACCTCATCTAAATTTCCATGCTGTGGTGAGAAAAATTGTTTGGCTAGGATCCATTTTCTCTTCCAGTTAAAGTAGTTCTGTTTCCACTGAGAAACATTTCCTCCACCCCCTCACCTACCTATATAGTTTGGGTAGAGATCAACTCCTGTGTTTCTTCATTCTTTCAGCTTAAGAGAGAGGCACTTTATCTCACTAAAACTTCTAGAATTCTAGTTGACACTCTTAAAAATAGCTCTAAGTGGAATTTTCTAACCAATAGGAAGTAAACTTAGAGCATTCTGATCACCACAAAATGTGAGCTTTCCCCTGAACAAGGACCACAGAGAGTCAACAGATAAGAGGAGACAATTCAAAAGATGTTGAGTACCAAGATCCAGATGTGTTTGAGGGCAACCTTGCCCTGGACTTTTCCATCTTGTGAGCCAGTACATTCCTTTTTTCCTTAAAGCTCAATGGATTGCTGGCCCTTGCAACAAAAAGAATTGTATTTAAACCTTGCATATCGCATCTCTCACGGTCTACAATTAGAGCCCATTTGATCTCTGCAACTAGCCTGGGACCTCTCAGAATCCTTTCAATGCCACTGTGACAAGTGTTGGTTCACGTGGCTCCTCCAGAGTTTTTTGAAGAATGCATAAGTGAAATAGTTGACTCATCTTGACCACTTATGCTATCATCACTTAAGGGCCACCCATTTGACAAAACTGGAACTAATTCATTCTTTGTGTTCACCTACCATATCCTCAAAGACACGTTAAACTCCCGCTTCACCACCCTTCTTCCCTCAGAGCTGGCTGGTCTGTGAATGTCCTCAGAGCTGGCTGGTCTGTGAATTAAAACCCCCCTGAGGATTTATGCATGGTTAAAAAATAGCTGTGAGACTGAGGGTCTCAGTGGTGGAGGAGGGAAGAAGAGGGGGCAGCTTTTGTGAGCAGCTCTGTGGAATGTCTCAGAGGTTGCTGGAGAGCAGTAAATTAAGAGTGGCGATCTCCAGGTATTGCTCCAGGGTCTAAACAACCCACAGGCAGGAAGCTGAGATGACCTCTGAAGTGGGTAATGCAAGAAGGAACCGAATTACTTCCAGGATTCTGTGTAATGCTATATGCGTCATGGGAGCTTGTTAAGCTTGGAACATTAAAAGTTATCTGAAAAGATACAATATCTTACAATTCAACTTCTTAAAAATGAGTTGAACTATTTTTAAAGGTACAGTTCATTTGCATTAAGTAAATCCACATGGTTGTGCAACCATCACCAACGCCCATCTCCAGAACATTTTCATCTTCCCAAATGAAACTCTACCCATGAAACAATAACTCCCCACTCCCTTCCTCCCATGAGCCTCTGGTAACCACTACTCTAACTTTCTGTTCTGAACTGGATTATTCTAGGAACCTCATATAAATGGAATCCTACCATGTTTGTCCATAATATCAATGTTTTAAAATAGTAACAGGAAAAAAAATAGAATTCAAACCTCAAAGTTATCTCAGGAGGAGACTGTCTCAAGACTAATGCTATTTTTTATGTTGCCTGTATCCACGTGTCACACTCATCGTATACACTTAAATACACTTAAATTTACACACATGTGAAGATATCTGTACAGTGGGTATGTTTGTTCCCTAAACACCACACACACTGGCATTACGCCTAAATTTCTCCTCACAAAAGCCTATCTCTTTCTGGCTGAGTCCCAAGAAGGGTGGTCAGCTGTTGGGCGACCTGCTGTCTGCTACCAGGGTTCTCAGTGGATGCATGTTAAAATCACCTGGGATAGTTTTTCAAAAATACTCATTCTGGAGCCGGGGTGGCTCAGTTGTTAAGCGTCTGCCTTTGGCTCAGATCATGATCCTCACGTCCCGGGATCGAGCCCCACATCGGGCTTCCTGGTCAATGGGAAGCCTGCTTCCCCCTCTCTCGCTCCCCCTGCTTGTGTCCCCTCTCCAGACAGTGTTTCTCTCTGTCAAGTAAATAAATAAATAATAGAATCTTAAAAACAAACAAACAAACAAACTCCTTCTGTGGTTAAAATTAACAAGTCAGGAAATGACAAATGTTGGCGAGGATGTGGACAAAGGGGAATCCTCCTGCACTATTGATGGGAATGCAAGCTGATGTGGACAGTCTGGAAAACAGTATGGAGGTTCCTCAAAAAGTTGAAAATAGAACTAACCTATGATCGGACAATTGCACTACTAGGTATTTATCCAAAGGATATAATTCAAAGGGGTACCTGCACCCTAATGTTTATAGCAGCAATGTCCACAGTAGCCAAACTATGCAAAGAACCTAGATGCCTATCGACTAATGAATGGATAAAGGAAAAAAAAATTCACACACACACACACACACACACACACACACACACACACACTGGAATATTATGCAGCCATCAAAAAATGAAATCTTGCCATTTGCCAAAAATATGTGGATGGAACTAGAGGGTATTATGCTACATGAAATAGCTCAATCAGAGAAAGACAATTATCATATGATCT
Organism: Spilogale gracilis; assembly: GCA_004023965.1. Taxonomy (NCBI): domain Eukaryota; kingdom Metazoa; phylum Chordata; class Mammalia; order Carnivora; family Mephitidae; genus Spilogale; species Spilogale gracilis. Next base: position 59,482 of record PITA01010519.1, read on the forward strand.
CACATCATATGTGAAATTTAAGAAACAAAACAGAGGATCATAGGGGAAGGGAAGGAAAAATGCAGTAAGATGAAATCAGAGAGGACACAAATGTAAGAGACTCTTAACTATAGGACACCAACTGAGGGTTTGCCGGAGGTGGGTGGTGGGGGGATGGGGTAACTGGGTGATGGGCATTAAGGAGGGCAAGTGATGTAATGAGCACTGTGTGATATATATGATTGATGAATCGCTGAACCACCTCTGAAACGACTAATACATTATATGAGATTAATGGAATTTCAGTTAAAAAATACTCATTCTGCGGCCCCAGCCCCAAATTAATTAGCAGCTCTGGGCAGAGAGCTGTAACTTTAACACTTAAAAACACTGTCTCTGAGTGAATCTGAATGTGAGACCCCAGCTGAGAACCCTTATTCTGAACAATCCCCAGAGGGCACAGTCAGTAGGTGGACGGTATGGAATGTGGTCCTTTTTAGGGTAAGTGTTCTTTTTCAGAAACTTGGCTCCCTCATCCCAACTTTCTGAGCACCTTCAGTCTTAACCAACCCTGCGGGGACCCCTTCCCAGGTACAAACATGGACTCTGACCCAGAGCTCAGGAAGGGGTCAAGATTGGGGGCTGGTGCTGGCAGGAGAGCCATTTCTTGGCCCACAGAGACCCTTCAACTAAGAGCAGTCTGGTGGGGCCAGACCCAGGATGATCTGCCATCACATGGGAGCCCGAGAACTCCAATGGACAAGCTTAGAAGAGAGAAGTGGGCTCAGCTGTAGGAGAGCAGCCCAGTCCATAGGCTGCAGCTGGTCAGGAAGTGCCACCGCCCTTCTCTCAAAAATTACTCTAAAAAGGTATGCCTGCCTAATGGGATCCTGCTGTGTCTATACTTGGAGAGTTGACTATGTAAAGAAACATTATTGACCATGTAAATAACAGAGGTCTTGTTTTATAATACAAACAATTGCTTTCCATTTTACTGGTTTTCCATTTTTACATACTCGCATGGTACAGGCTCCATTTGACATTTCCAGATGATCCCTGAGTACCTGCTCTGTGTTTGTCATGTGTAAACCATCCAGGCCCCTCAGGCATGGAGGCCTCTTGAGACGGTAGATACTTCTGATCCGTCAGGGGCCATCCCAGAGTCCAGGCCGGTTAATGTCACCGGTGAAGGCAAAAGCCATCCTTGAGGCCTCATGAGTTACCTGTCGACAAACAGCCATTGGTTTCTATGGACAGAAACCAAAACCTCCTTTTATCCTGTGGTCTTCCTCCTGAGAGAGGTGGCTGAGTGGGCAGATGAGACAGGAAGGACAAACAAAGAAGGGGCAGATCATAGAAGCAAGTGTTCATCTGATTGAGAGAAAGCATTTTCAGTGTTTCCATCACAACAACTGGGCTGATGTGTAAGGATTTGAAAGGCTACATTTGGAAGTGGAGGAGGGTGTACTCAGGGGAGGTGCAGATAAAAATAGCATGTGTGTTTACCTAGCATTTTTAGTTACTCTTGAACTAACCCAGGAAAGGGAGGAAACAGCATCTATTCTTGGTAACAAAATATAAAACTGGGCCTCTTTGGCTCCTGGCCAAGAAAATATCCCCAGGAGAGAATTTCTGGTGGCTCTGCTCAGGCACAACCCAAGGGAGGTATGGCCTGGTTGATGGAGGACATGAAGAACCAGGGAATTATTCTCGAGGTTTCCAGGTCCATTGCAGGGATGGGGAGAGAGGCTGTGGCTGAGGTTTCCCACTTAGTTTTTCCTTTTACAGTGGGATTTTGGACAGCCTTTCTGGGGCCTCCATGGGGTAAGGGATATTCCTCGGGAAGCAAACGTGACCTTACACATGCTCGCTAAAATCCTGGCTTAGCCTGTGCGGAATGGCACCAAGGTAAGCCTTCCAGGGGGTTTGCGCTCTCCCTGGGCTATTCTGCATCCTCTCAGCTCAGCTCCTTGTCCTCCCAAACCATGCTTGTGTAGGCAGGAAAGACAGAAGTGTCACTTGGGTCCAGGGAGGCTCTAGTGTGTTCTCCAGGAGACCCTCCACGAAGCAGCGGCCAACGTGGAATTAGACAAGGAAGGGATTGATGAGAGGACAGGCCTGTGAGGGGTAAGAGGAGAAGGCAGGGGAGCCCCGTAGCAGGATAGAAGTTTGATAGCTGTTGAAGAAGAGAAGGAAGGAAGGAAGATGGATACGAAGAATGTCAAGCCCCTGTGTGGTGAGGTTCTGAGAGTGTATGAATGGGGCGGGGCGGGGTGGGGGGATGGTGTCCAGCATCGAGCCCCAAAGCAAAGATTGTCTGTCTGTTTATCTGTCCGAGCCCATGTTAGATAGGATCCACACAGCTTTTGAGTCCCTGCCATCTGGGCCTTTGACTGGGGGTGTGATCCCGAAAGTGAGGGCAGAGGCTGGGGTGCAGAGCTGAGCCTGTGCTCCCATGGCTCTCAAAGTTAACTTGCTCTTTTACTTACTCATCCCATATTTGTGGAACCCCAGTCTGGTCAACGAGGAACACAAGTGACAGCAGCTAATTATTCTACAATGTTAAAATGTGCCAGACAGTATTCTAAACACCTTACAGTATAACAAGTCATGGAATCCGTCCAACTACTGGATGAGGCAGATACAGTTATGTCTATCGCATGGATCAAAAGGTTCTGTAATTCGTACAAGGTCACATATCAAGTATGAGATGCCAGCAGTCTTTCTCTAAGGCCCAAAGCTGGCCTATTTATCTAACGTGAGGTGCCAACTATTGTAAGACACACCGTTATTTTATGCATATTTTATGTGCTAAGAATGAGAAGAGTCCTGTCTGTTAAGATGCGTCCTCATGTTCAGAGATGTTATCATGTGAAAAAAGGCAAACCTCGAATTGACAGTTATTACACAAAGGCACTGCCTCCGTTCTCATGGATGCCATAGCCCCTCAAGGGAGACAGATGAGTGCCATGCACCACAGTAAGCACCGGGTGTCTCCAACGCAGGGCACACACTTCCCTGCAGTGGCTGAGAGCGGGGTTAGTTGCCACTTCCGCCCCAGGTGTCTGAGAAGCCATCATAGGGGCGGTGGTCCCCAGTCGGGTCCCAGGGTTTCTCCAAATAGAAAAGGAAAGAATGGAATTGGGAAACTTGGGGTATTTGAAGGACCATGGTGGATAACACTAAGGCTAATAATAAAATAACAAGAGCTAATCATTTATCAAGTGCTTATCATGTGCCAGGCCCTGTGCGAAGGGCTTTTCATGCGTCGTACTATTTAATCCTCACAGAAGCTCTAGGAGAAAGTACCCTTCTTGGGCTCATTTTACAGGAAGGGAATCTGGGGCTCGGGAGGTGAGCTGATTTACCCTAGGATGCACACCTTGTGGATAATGAGACAGAATAAGGAGCTCCAGACTTGAGCCACACTGCTGGAACACCTCTGAGAAGCAAATTAGTTTGATAACGCTGTACTGTGTAATTGAAATTTGCTACAAGAATAGAACTTAACATTCCCAGAGAACATGCTAGTGTCTACCTGGACCCACTGGTCAGCTGTTTAGTATTTGCTGAAAGTTTACCCTGAGCAAAGGTCTGTGCTTGGCATTAGGGGATCACTAAAGGAAGCCCTGGACTGAGCACCCACAAAGAATGAAGTACAAAGTAGGGCCCATCTGCAGGCCCAGGGGGACTGGCCCCTGCCTGCCTCCAACCTCATCTCCTGCCTCCTCCTCCTTGCTCACCATGCTTTAGTCACACTGACCATCTGCACTTCCTTGAGGAGGTCAAACTCCTTCCACTTCGGTTCCTTTACTTGTGCCTCTGCCTGGAATGTTCTCCCACCTCTACCCTCTTTTTTTTTTTTTTTAAGATTTTATTTATTTGACAGAGAGAAACACAGCTAGAGAGGGAACATAAGCAGGGGGAGTGAGAGAGGGAGAAGCAGGCTTCCCGCCGAGCAGGGAGCCCGATGTGGGACTCGATCCCGGGTCTCCGGGATCATGACCTGAGCCGAAGGCAGCCGCTTAACCAACTGAGCCACCCAGGCGCCCCTACCTCTACCCCTTTTGTGTGGCTGGCCTTTGCTCTTGATTTAGGTCTCAGTGTAATGGTTGCTTGTTCTGAGATGTCGTGCCAGTTACTTTCAATCATAACACTTGTTAATTTACTGCCTAGCACTCTTCATAGTGTAATAATTGTGTCCTTTATCAGGCTGCTTCTTTAGGGGCAGAGACCTTGCTCACTGTTGTGTCCTAGCACTGAGCACGAAGCCTGGCCTGAAGTAGATGCTCCATTTTTTAATGCATGAATGGCTTAGCTTAGTACCTGATTGTGGAGCCAAGGTCTATGTCTAGGACACAGAAGAAAGTTAGCTGCTCAGCTGCTCAAAGAATGGAGACATTGATATGTGCGTTGAACAGGATGGGAGGAATTAAGAGACAGGGATGTCCAGAGAGGAAAAACCAGTGAGGGGAGAGAATCCAGCCTGTGGGAGGACAAAAAATAATTTTCTCTTCTTTGCAGGTTTGAAGCATCTTCATTTTCTGTATCCAGAATCCTCCTAGCTTCCTTATACCCTGGGCTCTCCTACTTATTGGAACATGGGCTAAGGTCCTGATGGCCAGCTGTCCAGGCTTCTGTCCCTGTGGTGTTTGGTGGGACCCCTTGGGAGACTGAATACAATACTGGGACTAAGCTTTCGTGTGGCTTCTCAGCCTAGGAATGGGGATGCTTTGGGGAAACCATCATGGATGCTATCCTCATTTTTACGGGGTCCACATTTTATGGACCAAACGATTCCCAGTGTCCAGAAAGGACCTCAAATGCCCATATTTTAGAATTCCTTTAAGGATTTTAGAAGTAGAGATAGATCTCACCAATTATAGTATCTTCAGTCAACTATTCCTGGTTATTTTTTTTCCCACACAGAGATATAACAGAGTACATAATTTGATTCACTCACTGAATTATATACTTGCAGAACTTGGAATTTCATTGATTTTCATACCATACATTTTGAAGGTTTTTTAGGTCTTTATGGATTAAAGACCTAAATGTGAGACCTGAAGCCATAAAAATCCTAGAGGAGAGCAAATGCAGTAACCTCTTTGACATCTGTTGTAGCAACTTCTTTCCAGATATGTATCTTGAGGCAAGGAAAACAAACAAACAAAAAATAACTATTGGGACTACACCAAAATAAAAATCTTCTGCACAGGTAAGGGAACAATCAACAAAACTAAAAGGCAACCTACAGAATGGAAGAAGATATTTACAAATGATATATCTGATAAAGAGGTTGTATCCAAAATATATAAGGAACTTATAAACTCAACACTCCCCGAAAACAAATAATCCAATTAAAAATGAGCAGAAGATATGAACAGACATTTTTCCAAAGAAGATATCCAGATGGCCAACAGACACGTGAATAGATTTTCAACCACTCATCATCAGGGAAATGCAAATCAAAACTACAATGAGTTACCACCGCACACCTGTCAGGATGGCTAAAATCAACAACACAGGAAACAACATGTATTAGTGAGGATGTGGAGATAAAGGAACCCTCTTGTGCTGTTGATGGGAATGCAAACTGGTACAGCCACTCTGGAGAGTAGTTTGGAGGTTCCTCAAAAGGTTAAAAATCAAACTAACCTACAGTCTAGTGATTGCACTACCAGTATTTACCCGGGGAATACAAAGACACGAATTCAAAGGGATACATGCACCCAATGTTTATAGCAGCATTATCTACAATAGCCAAATTATGGAAACAGCCCAGTGTCCACCAACTAATGAATGGATAAAGAAAATATGGTATATATATATAAATACAAGGGAATATTATTCAACCATAAAAAAGAATGAAATCTTGCTATTTCCAATGATGTGGATGGAGCTAGAGAATATTATGCTAAGCAAAATAAGTCAGTCACAGAAAAATAAACACCATATGATTTAACTCATCTGTTGAATTTAGGAAACAGATGAGCAAAGGGGGAAAAAAGGTAGAGAAAGGGAAACCAAGAAACAGATTCTTATCTATAGAGAACACCCTGTTGGTTCCCAGAAGGGAGGTGGATGGGGTGAGATAGATGATGGGGATTAAGGAGGGCACTTGTGATGAGCACAGGCTGATTATGGAATCACTACATTGTACACCTGAAACTAATATCACACTATATATTAACTAATTGAAATTAAAATAAAAACCTTTAAAAATGTATAGATAGAATTAATAGACATTAGAAGGAACAATAGAAAAAGGAAGGTAGAGATAAGATTATGATATTATATGTGAAAATAAAGGGAAAATAAAAAAAGTATAATTTAAAATGAGACTCGTTACCATTTTAGACATGTTCTGCCTGATGTTCAGTAGGTATCCCTTTATCTTACTTGTCTAGAAGGATGTCTCTCTATAGAGTATCAAGTCTTGTTTTTATGATTTATTCATGTGTTTGCCTCCCCCACCCCACCCCATGGAGCACACACTCTCAGATTCTTTAGGACAAGAGACCATGTCTTATTATTATTGTGATTCTCCTGACAGCAAGGAATCTTCAATCAAACAACTTCTTGGTAAATGTTGAATTAAACTGAAGAATTCCAAGACCTTCTGGAAGTTTGGTTCTGTGCTCTTTTAGCAGAGCAAGTTGCCTCAATTCACCTGAGCCCAAGGTTGTCACCTGTTAAACATATAAACCAAAATCCACATCCTCCTTGTCAAAGACCATTAATGAGCCTAGAAATCTCATTTTAGCTTTAACTGATCTGTGACTTAATTTGGGGAGCCTCTCCTTGCTCAAGATTAGACATTACTGAACAAGAATACAAAAGAATGGACTAAAAATAACTTTCTGCTATAATGGAACAACAATTTAAAAATCTAAGCAAAACTCTTTGCCACAAACCTTTAAGAAGCTTCTAGCTATTTCAGAATTTGAAGGGAATATTAATCGCCACATTTCAGCCAAGGACAACACCATGTGATGGAGCTAGGAATGAAATCATTTGGGTATGTATTTTCTGGAACCCTGCCTTAAATAGTTTTCTTCTTGACATATGTCCAGCTCTTTAAAACAGCTTCACGTTAGTAATGCTCATAGCTTTTTAAATGAAATCCTGTCTAGAATATGAAAGAAGGATGGTGAATGCTCAGAGTGAGGGAGAGAACAGGAAGGAAGGAAGCATTTGTTGAGGGTGAGGGAGATTTTGCCCAGAGAGCGCCCGGTGGAGCTGCTCTGTCAATCAGAGTCTTATCGAAGGAGTCCTCTTGGGGCCTGACATGATATGGACTCCCAGAATTCAGATGTTCTGAATGTAGCTAAAAATCTTCTTCCTCAGATTCATGCATTATTCACAAATGACTATTTATTATGCCTTCAACCCTAAGAAGCCAGTAGAAAGTTGTGGTAACATCCACTACAGCCTTTGTTCCTGAGGCTTCCTCTCCGTTAATCGTCTCACTCAACAGAATCCTGTCGGGTCTTCCAGGGGCATTTTGGATGTTCCCAGACTCCAGTCTTCATGCCTCTTCCATCCAGTGATGACTAAGTAAATGTTTACAGTAATTTTTACCCATCTACGGTCACTTCTGTCTCTGTTATTTTACCGTGATCAGAACTTGATCCTAAGATCAAGTGGAAAACATTTTAAGAAAATAAAGGGTATGAAAACCGCTCTGTGAGGCCAGATCTGTGGCGTGTCACACAGACAGCTGGGAATAGTCAGCCAGAGAGCGCTGCAGAATTCATAACCATGTTAAGAGTTTTGGTGCCCTGGAAAAAGCTCTGAAATGTTCCAATCATTAAATTACTCGACTGAAATCATTTTCAGTTGAGAAAATTCAAGACAACATTATCAACTCTTCAAGTACATCATATGTTGCAAAAGCAAGATGGAAAACAATAAAGCAGAATGGCCTGCTTTTACTCCACCTGCTAATCCAGGTGATTTCGGATTTAATAGAGAAGTGGAGTCAAAAGAAATCTCTGGTAGATTTGTCCTCGGAGCCAATAATGTGACTCTAGATTCAAAGGAATTTCATCTGTAAATGATTCTGGCAGTTAGAGTGGTTAATGTCAGGACATCTAGCACATGGTAGATGCTCAGGAAATGGTCATTTCAGTGATGTTTCCATCTTTGGGTAAATGACACTTGATGAAGAGAACAGCTGAAGACTTGAAGCTCGGCAGAGGAACATGGACCAGGATAAGAAAACAAAAAACAGCAGCCAAATAAAGGTAAGCCAAAACCTTGCAAACTGAGGTGTTGGCAAAAATTAGAGAAGAAGAAAAACAAACAAACCAACAAAAAAATTAGAGAATAAGAGTGTAAGAAGGAGTGAGCTATGGACAAGGTCAAATGTGATCAGGTGCCTTGGAAACCAGACCAGTAAGAGTCAAGGGCGTTAAAAAAACAAAGGGGAATCTGGATGATAAGAGTTACAGTTTGTATCCAAGACTCATTAAATAGGCAGTTTCTGAAATCGCCCCCAACTCCTGGCATTCACGCGCTTGTGCGCCTCCTTGACCATGAGTGTGGGCTGGAGTTAGTGAGCCAGTCCTAGCTGATCAAATCCAGTGAAGAGGATGGACATACTTCTGATACTGGGTAACAGAAATTCGGCAGCTCTTCTCTCAGGCTGTCCTCTCACTTTCTTTCTCTCCTTTGCTTGTTCTGGAGGAAGCCCATTGTGAGCTGTCCTGAAGGGAGTGTCACATGACAAGAAAACCTCATGTTTCTGGCTGACAGCCAGCGTGGACCTGCCAGCAGCCCTGTGTATCCAGGCACATTCCTGCAATCATTCACTATGTTAGGAGTATGTATTAATAGTCATGGGTTGCTTTCATTTATCTCAAGAAGTGCCACTACGTCATTGCCGAAGATCACCTCGCAGCCAGTGTTTCACCTAACAGTAAGGAGCGGTGGTCCTATGGACTTAAGGATGGACACAGAGGACACTCTCCCTAAATGACTGGCCAACTTAACTTTCCTTCTCAAGCATGGAGCTCTGTTAGCTCATTATTCTAACTGGCTTCTTGCATAATAAAAGAAGGACTCTGGCATTGTTCAGCTCCACCTCTTACCAGCTGGCTTCTGTAGGCATTGGGGAAATAAGTTAAATAAGCTCGACCTTGGTTTCCTCACAAGTAAAATAAAGATAATAATGGCCCCTCCTTAAAAATAATAATGAACATTTGTTGAGAGCTTACTGCATATCAAACACTATTTTTTAAAAAAGATTTATGTATCCGTTTTAGACAGAGAGGAAGAGAGACAGTGAGCAGGGGGAGGGAGAAAGAAACTTTAGCGGACTCTATGCTCAGTGTGGAGCCCCATGTGGGGCTCGATCCCACGACCCCAAGATCATGGCCTGAGCTGAAACCAAGAGTCAGATGGTCGACCAACTTCGCCACCCAGTCGCCCTGCATACCAAACACTATTTTAAGCACACGAAATATGTCAAACGCATTTTTCACAGCTCGATGGCATAGATTTTATTATTATTATTGCATTTTGTGAGAAAGAAATTGAAGGGTAAGAACCTTTCCTTTGGTCATACAGTGGGTGAGGGGCAGAGATTGGACAGAGGATTCGTGTCAGGACTGAAGACCATCATGGACGTAGGTGTGTGTCCTCAGACAGGTGTGTAGGTGTTACTTCTAGGTCACCTTCTGCCCATGACTATCACCTTAGAAACAATCACAGCAATCTGTTGGAAGTCATGAGTGAAGAAAGTAGTACAAATAAAAGCATTGAACCTTTTTATTGCAACCACGTTAGTGGGAGAGTGACATGCCAGGGGAGGCACTTATGGGTTTTTGAGGAAGCCGTTGAGGGGAAGCAGCCAGCGTGGGTCAGGCTCAGAGCCAGTGCGGATGGACAACTAAAGGCAAGCTCAGGGGAGGAATGAACGCCGAGTTCTCACAATGGCTGGAAAGGTCCAAGAGAATGTGAAGGGGACGACTGTGCAACAGACTTCCCCATTTCTTTCTAAAATTAATTACAGTGGTCTAAGCTTTTTGTTTTTCTGTTTCATAACTGGAGAGTCATTGGCTTTCTTTCTGCCTCCCAGATAACCCCACTCTATTAATATGGATTCTTAGAACATTTTTTCCATTCCCCAGGATATACTTAATGTTAACCCTGCTCTTGATTTCATCTGTAGCCGAACTGAAATTTTCGCATCTTTACTTGTGTTGCTTCTGATCCCATTTAAAACTCGTCACTGAGTTCCTATTTTCTAAGACATGTTTCCTGCAATTAAAAAAGATTTATTCTTTAATTGAGCTTCCACAGAAATAATTTTAAGGGTCTCCCCCCCTTTCTTCTTTACAACTTTTCAACACGGATTTCTGTCCTGATGTTTTTCAGAAATGGGAACACTGGGGACTGTCTTGTGATTTGTGATGCCCTCGGAGCAATGACTTGTTCCTTTCACAGAGGCTTTCCTTCTCTGACCAAGGTTAACCCCCTACCATGGGCTCCATTCTCTCCTTCTTTCCCCTTGAGTCTACTCTTGGTCTTCTGTCCCATCATCACCCACGTCTCCCTTTCCTATGTCCTCCTCCCACAATCTCACTGACTCCCTGTCTCTTCTAGTCTTGCTAGTTCCTGGATTGTCTTCCTCTTTCCTTCCTGTGGTGGTCAAGTCCCTCCAGCAAGTGGTATCACTTTTACGTTCACCACCTTGGTCCTATTACCCTCAAAAAATACCTGCTCCTTGGTGACCTATGGCCTCCTGATTGTCAAAGTCAATACATTTCCCTGATTTTGTCCTCCTTATTCTTGGGGTAGCATTTGGTATTGTTGACCCAACTTACTCTTCCTGAATTTCTTCTCCTTCTTCTGGCTTCCCTTCCTGGAAGTAGTGCTTCCTCCAGGCAGCTATCTTTGATTTCTCCAAGTAAGATGAAACTTCTTCTTCCTGACAGTTGCATGTGTCTGTGTCACATCTGTTCTTTTAGATTATAAATTCCCTGAGAAGAGTGACCTTGTTTTTATACCTCTCCCCACACACATATATACACATACATCCTGGAGCTAATACAGTGCCCTGCTCAAGACAAGTATTTATAAAACTTTAAGTACAGATATAAACATGGTCTCAAAATTCAGAATGCAGGCTGAATGTGGCCCAAAGATGAATTTAACTTGATTAACTTAGTGATTTAAAAATATTTGAGTTAAGGATCAACATTTTAAAATTGGGATATTTAGGGGCGCCTGGGTGGCTCAGTTGGTTGGGCGACTGCCTTCGGCTCGGGTCATGATCCCGGAGACCCGGGATCGAGTCCCGCATCGGGCTCCCTGCTCGGCGGGAGGCCTGCTTCTCCCTCTCTCACTCCCCCTGCTTGTGTTCCCTCTCTGGCTGTGTTTCTCTCTGTCAAATAGGTAAAATCTTTTAAAAAAATAAATAAATAAATAAATAAAATTGGGATATTTAAAAAACATTTTTTTTTATTTTTTAATATATATTTTTTTATTTTTTCAGTGTTCCAAGATTCATTGTTTATGCCCCACACCTAGTGCTCCGTGCAATACATGCCCACAATACCCACCACCAGGCTCTCCCATCCCCTACTCCCCTCCCCTCCAAACCCTCAGTTTGTTTCTGAGTCCAAAGTCTCTCATGTTTCGAATCCCTCCCGGATTTACCCTACTTCCCATTTCCTTTCCTTCTCCCACTGTCCTCCATGTTACTCCTTATGCACCACATGTAAGTGAAACAATGTGATACTTGACTTTCTCTACTTGGTTTATTTCACTCAGCATAATCTCTTCCAATCCAGTCCCTGTTGCTACAAACGTTGGGTGTTTATCCTTTCTTTTTTTTTTTTTTTTTATTGTTACTAAATTTTTTTTCCAGTGTTTCAAGATTCATTCCCCATTCCCCACACCCAGTGCTCCCCGCTTTAGGTGTCCCCAGTACCCACCACCAGGCTCTCCCATCCCTCCACCCCCCTCCCTCCAAGTCCCTCAGTTCGTTTCTGTGTTCAAAATCTCTG
>PITA01010520.1:0-71405 GCA_004023965.1 Spilogale gracilis
TCATCACTGTACTTAATTATTTTGGTGGTCAAACTGTCAGATTCAAATAGCAGGAGCCCCTTTAGTGGCCCCTATGTCATTTTTACATGGTTCTATAATTTTTTTTTAATCTCTCCCTTACTTCCTGTGATAACAATGCATTGTAAGTTCATCCATTACTCTTTCCCAGCCCTGAAATTAGCCATTTCTCTAAGGAGCCCTGTTTCTTTTAGTGGGGAATGGTATTAGAAACCCAATTCTGGGGTGGCTTTCCTTCTCATTTATTTCAGACAAATTTGACATTTTGAACTTTATTCTGTAGGCATTAAGAAATCAATAAGATTTTATTAAGCAGTGAAATATATCTGATATGCAGAGGAGACAGAATTTTTCTCTACCTTCTTTGGGTGTCTGGCTGGGCCTAAGAATTAAACTGACATAAGACAGATTAACAGAAGAAAAGGATTAACAAATTTTATGAAATTTTACAAATGCATGGGCAGCTTCACAAGAGGATGAGGACCCAAATAAGTGACAGAACAGCTGTTTATACCTTTTAGGCAAAGACACAATGTATTTGTGAAGAATTGGCAGGGCAGAGGGGTTTGGGTTAGGGCTAGTAACTGGTGAAGAAGTAGCCAAGAAGATAAGGTATAGTTTAACACAGTTTGTTTATACAGATTTCTCATCCCCAAACTCTCTGTCTCTGGTGCTGAGAATGTCTTATGCGTCCTGGTACAGCAAGAGTGCCTTTCATGTGAGAGTTTTATCTCCTGCTTTTAGGAAGAAAAGAGGGTCAAAGTATTCTTGTGTACCTGCTGTTTTAGTGCCTTTAGTTAAAAATAATCAGTATGCCAAAGTGGCATATTTTGGGGTGACATACTGGTTTTCTTCAGGTACAAAGTAGGAGTTAATAATGTTTATTGAATAAGTATTAAAAGGAATGTTGTAGGAAGATTTATTTGTCAGTGTTGCATGTGATATAGTAAAACCATAGGAAAGTCTAGGCAGAGATCAGACAGGAGAGATTTTAATATTTTAGGCATGAAGAAATTATGATTTGCATTAGAATGATGATAAATGTGAGCAGAAAAAAGGGTGATAAATAGGGAAGAAGACCTGTTTTCTTAAAAAAAAAAAAGATTTATTTGTTTGAGAGAGAGAGTGCATGCATGTGAGCAGGGGAAAGGACAGAGGGAAAGGAAGAGAAATCCTTAAGCCCACTCCATTCTGAGCAAGGAGCCTAATTTGGGCTTCAATCTCATGACTTGAGCCCAGATCAAGAGTTGGATGCTCAACTGACTGAGCTATCCAGACGCCTGGGGAAGACCTTTTGAACTTATCTATTCTTCAGATGTCTAGTATGGGCCTACTGATGAGTAAAAGAGACATGAACCACTGTGGAGCTTAATGAAAGAGGAACTGTTCAAAGAATCCCATGGCTTTTTCTTCACATGGATGAGTCTTAGGAAGGAAAAGCACAGGAAGCCCCAAGAGAGTACAGCAAGAGGACATTGATCCAAACTGAGATGTTAGGGAAGGTTTCCCAGGTTGGTTATATGTTCAAGTTTGATAAAATTGCTACTAATTTATTTAACAAATTTTAACAGGTGGAATTATTTTCTCTCTGTGTAGATTTATTTTTAGTGTGTTAAGAGATTGAAGGGCGCCTGGATGGCTCAGTTGTTTAGTGACTGCCTTCGGCTCAGGTCATGATCCTGGAGTCCTGGGATCAAGCCCAACATCAGGCTTCCTGCTCAGCAGGTTGCCTGCTTCTCTCTCTCTCTCTCACTCCCCCTACTTGTGTTTCCTCTCTAGCTGTGTTTCTTTCTGTCAGATGAATGAATAAAATCTTAAAAAAAAAAAAAAAAAAGAATAGAGATTAAGATCTTAGAGAGCCAGGGCTAGAACTGAATTTTCTCTTCTTATCCTGGCAGTCTTTTGCTTGTGCTAAAGAGACAGTGTAATTTATGGTTAACAGGCTGAACTTTGGGGCCAGACTGCCTGGGGTGATATTTGTATCCCATTTACCAGTTGAGTAGCTTTGGGAAAGTTACTTGATTTCTCTGTGTCTCATTAAAATGGTAATTATAACAGTATCTGTCTCATAGGACTGTTGTAAGGACTAACTGAATTAATATAAGTAAAGGACCTTCATCTGGCACATAGCTCTCTGTAAATGTTAGCTGATGCTAATGTTGGATTGTTATTATTATTATTATATACATCAAGTTTCTTCAAGGAACACTTTTCTTATTCCCAGTCCCTTTTTAAATTTTTTAAAAATTTTTATTTATTTATTTTAAATATTTTATTTATTATTTGACAGAGAGGTATGAGAACACAAGTAGGCAGAGATGCAGGCAGAGGGAGAGGGAGGAGCAGACTCCCCACTGAGTAGGGAGCCTATGTGGGGCTCCATCCCAGGACCCTGAGATCATGACTCGAGCCAAAGACAGACACTTAACAATGACTGAGCCACCCAGGAGCCCCATCACTCCCTTTTTTAAAAATTGTCTGGACGTGTGTGTGTGTGTGTGTGTGTGTGTGTGTGTGTGTATGTGTGTGTGTAGACATTCATCATACCCTTAGGCATTAATTTTGTGCTAATTACTTTGCTGGATTTGGGGATTAAAAACTCTTAAGGAGTTTTAATGGGAGAAACAAATGCTTAAATAATTACAAAGTAATGTGGTAAGTGTTGATAGATACACAAAGGAAGAATTTGGGAGCACAGGGAAGAAAAAGTAACAAATCCTGTAGGGAAGGGTTGGGGAAAGACAAGGAATGGAGATTGTTGAAGGCCTTGCAGAGGCTAGAAGTGATAGGCAAAGAGAACCAAGGGAGAGAAGCTGCCTTTAGACACAGCAACCTAGTAAATGCAAGAGCATGATACAGCCTCATGCCGCATTAAGGGAGTTGTGAGTTTTTCTGCATGTGGGGATCATTGTTAGAGATGAGACTGGAAAGGGTTTTGGACTTTATACTGTAGATGGTAAGGAGCCATGGAAAATTTTTAAATGATCAAATTTGTAATAAGGAAAACTCTCCAAAAATATTTTTCCTAGGTAATCTTTATAGAAAGTAATTTGGGTAAATCACTCATCTGTCTAAAATATGTTGGTAGCTAGGTTGCCTGGGTGGCTCAGTGTGTTAAGCCTCTGCCTTCAGCTCAGGTCATGATCTCAGGGTCCTGGGATTGAGGTCCGCATCGGGATCCCTGCTCAGCAGGCAGCCTGCTTCCTCATCTCTCTCTGCCTGCCTTTTCTGCCTGCTTGTGATCTCTCTTTGTCAAATAAATAAATAAAATCTTTAACAACAACAAAAAAGAAATCTTAAAATATGTTGGTAACTAGTTAGTGCCAGTAACAGGTATCTAAACTCTTTATCTTGGCACATAAGGCCTGTAGTGCTTTTTTTTTTTTTTTTTTTTTTTTAATACAATTTCAGGCTCATCTCCACCTACCTCTGCACATGGCCCTGACCTTGCCATTCTCACTAATTGTGTTTCTCATAACTTACCATGTTCTCTCATCCCTTCATACCTCTATAGAAGTGCTTTATTCTGCTCACACTGTCCATCACTTGTAAACATTGCTCAGTTCAAGTGACACTGGGAGATATTTGCTTTTTTTTTCTTTTTCTTCTCTGCAAACACCCCATATTAACTAGAACAGGCTTTTGGTATTAGATCATCAATTAAATCCCGGGCTCCTCTACTCATGAGGGTAAGATCTTGTATAAAATTTCAAGCTGAGACCCAGTTGCTTTATCTGCAAATTGAGGATATTATGTACCTCACAGTGTTGTGGAAGTATTAAATGAAATAATGCTCATGAAGCACTTACCACAGTAATAAACACTTACCAGCATTCAATAAACATATATAGTAGCTGTTACACTTTAGATCTCTAGAAAATTCTTATAATTTGTTTACTTGACTATTTCCTGCTAGACTTGAGTTCCCTTAGGTTAGGGATTTTGTTTTCTTTTTCAGTGTGTAGGATCTAACTTAATATTTGATGCTTGGTGGTTTTTTAGTAATTCATGTTGACTACTTGGTGGCCATATAGAGAGGATGACTCCATTAGAGGAGAGACTGGCTAGAAAGTAATAACTTTTTAGTTCTAAAATTGCTGCACGTTAGAATCATTTGGAATTCTTAAAAAAATTTTTTTCCAAGTCCCTCCATTTTATCAGAATTTCTGGATCTCTAGTTTTCAGTTCAGGAGATGAAGAAAGCTTGAATTTAGACAATGGCTTTGGGGATGGAGAAGGAATGATTTTCAAGAAAATTAAGGTGTAAAGTTGGTAGGGTTTATTGACTTATGAGTAGTTTGGGTAGCTGAGAGGGTAGTGGAATGGAGTAAGGTACTGAAAAGAGGAGGAAGAAGAGCAGATATGGGGAGGAAGGTGAAAGTGAACAAAAGGTGTGACCATCCCAGTGGAGATGTTCACAAAGAGGATGGAAATATAGGTCCAGCACTCAGGAGACAAGTGGAAGCGAGTATTAGGTATGTATTAATACATATTTTGAAGAGAAGTCAAGTAAGGAGAAGTGTCCACTGAATGGAACAGTTGATTTGTACTTAGTTCAATTTCAGGAAAGTCATAAAGACAAATTGGGAAGTGAGGAAGTAGAATCCGGGAGCACAGATTACTTTCTGAGGAATATGAAGTAGAGGAAGCAGAAACTAATTAAATAGTTTTTTTAAAGATTTTATTTATTTGACAGAGAGAAACACAGCCAGAGAGGGAGTACAAGCAGTGGGAGTGAGAGAGGGAGAAGCAGGCAGCCTGATGTGGGGCTTGATCCCTGGATTCCAGGATCATGACCTGAGCTGAAGGCAGAGGCTTAACCACTGAGCCACCCAGGCACCCCAGAAACTAATTAAATATTAAATGTATGAATTAAACTTGTCATTCTTGGACAGTGTTCTAATAAATGATTTTTATTTTCAAGGATTATAAACTTCTTCAAATCAGTTTAAGTTGAAATGGGGATTTATTGGAAAGTTTCAAAGCCATCCGTGAAGAATTGCTGTACAGTTAGGCCTCATGATAATGGTGTGAAGGACAGAAGCAGTTTTTCTCTTTGTCTTACTCTTTCTTGGACCACTGGCATCTTATCTGTCTGTCTCTGTGTCCATCCTCCTTGTTGCTGTCTACTCAGTGTGTTCAAGACCCCAAATGATCTTCTGATCACTCAATTCTATGTACTTTGTGTAGTCAGCTGGCCCAGTGTCTCAATTCCCCAAATCCAAGAGCAGACTTTAAAATAGCCTCTGCATCTTTTTTCATTGGGTCATGCATAGGTCTCTGTCTGGCCAGAGGTATTCATTGATGGTTTAATCAACTGAGGTTGGAAGTGGAGTGTAGTCATATAATACTTAAGACTATTCCTTCTAGGAATTATGGTACCATGAAACACAATTTACACATCATTCTTCTAGAAATGAGCTTTTCCATGGCCATAAAGTAGTGATAATAGTTATTTGATTAAGTTCATTTGGTTCTAGGAATAAAGGATCCATCAGGTTAGCTCAAAAATAGCATGGTGCCTCAGTGGGTTAAAGCCTCTGTGTTCGGCTCAGGTCATGGTCTCGGGGTCCTGGGATGGAGGGCCGCATCGGGCTCTCTGCTCGGTGGGGAGCCTGCTTCCTCCTCTCTCTCTGCCTGTCTCTCTGCCTACTTGTGATCTCTCTCTCTGTGAAATAAATAAAATATTAAAAAAAAATAGCAGGGCGGCTGGGTGGCTCAGTTGTTAAGCGTCTGCCTTCGGCTCAGGTCATGATCCTGGAGTCCAGGGTTCGAGCCCTGCATTTGGCTCTCTGCTCAGCAGGAAGCCTGCTTCTCCCTCTCTGGCTCCCCCTGCTTGTGTTCCCTCTCTAGCTGTGTTTCTCTCTGTCGAATAAATACACAAAATCTTAAAAAAAAAATAGCATGGTAGTGGTTATAAGGATGCATTCAGCAATAAGAAGATGGAATTTTATGAAAATTCAAAGTCAAACATTTAATATAGGGGCTGAGCCTCTCAGACATTTTTACTTGAAGGCTTTGAAGGCTCTAAGGGACTGCTGTTAGGGACTTTCATGACAGGGCTTTATAGATTTTCACAGTAGAGTTGAGCTGTTAAAGAACTCGGTGACTCTGGGGCACCTGGGTGGCTCAGTTGGTTGAGTGACTGCCTTCGGCTCAGGTCATGATCCTGGAGACCCAGGATCAAGCTCCACATCGGGCTCCCTGCTCGGCTTCTCCCTCTCTCACTCTCTCTGCTTGTGTTCCCTCTCTCGCTGTGTTTCTCTCTGTCAAATTAAAAAAAAAAAAAAAAAAAAAAAAAGAACTCAGTGACTCTTAATATATATCTGTGTCCCCTGTATCTATACTTTTGTTTTCGCTCTGGGCTAATCTTCTCACTTTCTACTCAGAGTCTATGGTCTTTTGAAACTTTGGTTGGGTTATAGTTTTGATTTGCTGAGGTCTTTCATGTACTCTGACTTTACCTTACGACTACTGTTTATCTGTTTAGTGCCAGTTTGTGTGGCTAATTAATCATTTCTCTTTACAGTTTGCCATTCAAAGTCCTAAGCGTGGAACTCAGCAGTATTTATTCTTGGTTTTGGGCACTTTTTTTTTTTCCCCTCTTTTCTTTTTTGCCACTGGGTCATGTTATGGGCTGCTAGCTAGCTTGTGAATATCTGCTGTTTGGTTCAGGTGATCATGTCTTTGGTCAATTGGCAATAGACATGGTCATATAGTCTGGCTGTCTTGGACTATGTTCTCAACATGGGCTATAGTAGGATAGCTTACTTTAGAATGGAAGTACGGCTATTGCTTGCATTATGGTTGATAGAGAGATTGAATACAAGAACATGAATAATTTAGTTGCATTGGCATCTGTTTAAGTGCCGCACGGACTGTAACAGTAGTTGAAATTTAAAACTATTCTTTCCCCCCCATTTCAGTCCTTAATATCAGAGAGTGGCTAAGTGTTATGAAACTATGCTAATATAAGTTTTTAGAGTCTCAGTGATACTTTATTTGGACTTTAAGCAATATTTGGAAAATGTTTTAAGAATTTCTGTCTTTATACAGTGCTATGCCAAAATATATTGTTTTGTGGGGTGGATTAAGTGGGAAATCATATTGAGTTAGATATCTGATAAGGAAGTATGAATTTATTTTGTTCTGTGAGCCGTTTATTTTTTGACATAACCTCATATCTTTGCAACTTTTAAATATTTTAGGCAATAATACTGTTTTAAAAATAAATATATTTGAAAATAATAATATGTTTCTGGTTATGAAAATAATCCATGCACATCATCGAAATTTGAGATCAGAAAAGGAAAATCGAGAAGCAGCATAGAGCTGTGATATAGTGGATGATTTAATGTTAAGAGCGCAAGCTTTGGGGCACCTGGGTGGCTCAGTTTGTTAAGCAACTGCCTTCGGTTCAGGTCATGATCCTGGAGACCTGGGATGGAGTCCCACATCGGGCTCTCTGCTCGGCGGGAAGCCTGCTTCTCCCTCTCTCACTCCCCCTGCTTGTGTTCCCTCTCTGGCTGTGTTTCTCTCTGTCAAATAAATAAAAATCTTAAAAAAAAAAAAAAGCGCAAGCTTTGAATCAGATCGAATCCCAGCTTTGTGCATTACTTTTGTAATCTTAGCTAACAATTTGTTTAGCCCCTTTAACCATGTTTTTCACCTTTGGCTACATGGGAGCAATCCCTTTGATTTTATTCAAAAGATTGTTATAAGTGTTAACGACATAATGTAGACAAAGTGCTTGGCTTCATGCCTGTCATAGAGGGGTTATATGTTAGCTATTATTGTTAATAGAAAGATAGACTATTTCATTTAGCCAGACTACCAATTGACATTTAACTAGTATTAAACTCAAGTTTCTTATGTTCATGATTTTGAAAATGCAAATGATCCAGAAGTTGGTTTTGAGCTTTAAAATAAGATTCATGCCTCAGGGTTATTGTGATTTTATTAAGTTTTTGAGTACAAAGTCATCAGACCAAGTAGAGAAATCACTGAAATCACCTGGAAGCAAGAGACTTGAGTTCATGTTCTTAGGCAAATCATTGAGTATTTTTTGGCTTCACTTTCCTTCTCTGGCCACTGAGCACACCGCCCAGGTGGTTTCTAAACTGTTAGGGTAAAACTGTTATTTGAAAACCAAGAAAGTACCAGGAATTGAGTCTGCCGATCATTTGCCACCCTAAAGTAGCATTTTAAATATGTTATATAACAAGTGCAAATAACTTTTCCCCTGTTTTCTAGCATCTTTGCTGAGAAAAAAACTGTCTTCAGGAAGCAAGGATTCAGTGATAAAATTTGATAACTCATGTAAGATGACTATCACAGCACCTGCCATCCCTGTAGTAGGTTCCAGAAGATACTGTGTCTTTTCCTTCTTTACTGAGATATTCACCCCCATCCCCCACCATGTATAGCCCTTTATGAGTATCTCAAATGCAAGTAAGGTACATTTGTTGCAGTGGGTACTTTGATGTGGCACTAAAATCTTCCTTCAGACAGAGAAACATTGCCCTAGTTGCCTAGAGTCATGGCTGCTGATGGCTCATAATTATGTCCTTCTCTGGGAGTTGCCCTAATAGAAAGAACCTTCCTCACCCAAGATTATATCCCTTTCCTGGAAGCAGCCTCATTACTGGCTGATGTGGGCAATATAAAGAATCATCCTTTTGCCTTGATTCGGGACTTATGTGAAAGGCCATCTAGCTTCAGGACTCTTGGTAGGATTGACTGAGGCTGCTGTCGCAACTGCTGCTCATCAGTACTGTTTGTCTCCCCCTCTGCCCAGTCATGCTGCTCCTGTGTCCACACAGGTGTTCTTGGGAGCACTCCTCAGTAAACCTGCTTGTAGATTTCTGAGTTTCAGAGTCTGTTTTCTTGGGGACTCAAATTATAAGTCTGCTCATCTGCTATTTGGACAGTCTTTCTTAGGGATTTTTATATCATAAAAGGTGATTATATTTGGGGTGGATTTTAGTTTTATGAACTTTATATTCTACTTATTTGAAACTAATACTCTACATTTCTCTCTCTTTTTAAAGATTTTATTTATTTCTTTGACAGAGAGACAGTGAGAGAGGGAATGCAAGTGGGGGAGTGAGAGAAGCAGGCTCCCTACTGAGCAGGGAGCCCAATGGGGGGCTTGATCCCAGGACCCTGGGATCATGACTTGAGCCAAAGGCAGATGCTTAACGACTGAGCCACCCAGGCGCCCCTGTACATATCTCTTATAACAGGAATCCATAGCCAGTAGATTAGAATTTCTGTTAGATTCTAAAATACTGTGTAAGACCATTTGCTGAGATTTTGAGCATGGCCTATTGATACTGTGTTCAGGAAGTTTTATTACTAGCACCATTCCCAGTTCCCTCGAGAGATTTTAAGACTTAAAAAATGAAAAGTGGTGGGGCACCTTGGTGGCTCAGTTGTTAAGCATCTGCCCTCGGCTCAGGTCATGGTCCTGGAATCCCAGGATCCAGCCCCGCATCAAGCTCCCTGCTTGGTGGTGGCGGGAAGCCTGCTTCTCCCTCTCACTCCCTCTGTTTGTGTTCCCTCTCTAGCTGTCTTCTCTCTGTCAAATAAATAAATAAAATTTTAAAAAAAGAAAAATGAAAAGTGACTTCTCAAATCTAGAGTATGAACTCTTATTTTGGTATATTTTTGTGTCTGGCTGTTCATATTTGTTGAATCAAAACACATGATACTTGGGGGTGCCTCGGTAGCTCAGTTGGTTAAGCATCTGTCTGCCTTCTGCTCAGTTCATGATCCCATGGTCCTGGGATGTAGTCCCATATAGGGCTTCCTGCTCAGTGGGGATTCTGCTTCTCCCTTTCCCTCTCCCCTTACCTCCTGCTCTTGTGCTTTCTCTCTCTAGCTCTGTCAAATAAGTAAATAAAATCTTAAAAAAATGCTCTAAATTTCCTTCAAATATGTAGCTCAATTTTAATGTTAGATATTTAATTATATGTTAGATATTTTGTTGAAGATTTATTTATCTATTTATTTGTCAGAGAGAGGGGGAGGGAGAGAGAAAGAGAGAGAGCGAGCGAGAGAGAGAGAGCGAGCTCATACAAGCAGGGGGAGCTGCAGTGGGAGAAGCCTGCTCCCTGCTGAGCAAGGATCTGGAAGTAGGACTCGATCTCAGGATTCTGGAATAATGTTGTGAGCCAAAAGCAGACGCTTAACTGATTGAGATACCCAGGTGTCCCTCTGTTAGATATTTTTAAAATATGTTAATATTTTAAAAAATTTACTCAATATTGACTTAATTGTATGATGTCTACAAACCCAATTTAGTTACTAATAACTTATATATCATTTTAATAATCTCAATTTCTTATTGACTTGGCTGCCTTTTTCTTTTCTTTTTTTTGACTTCATTTCTTTAGAGAGGTAAATTACTTTCATGTAACCATTAAAAACTGGTAGAGTTTTTGTTTTGAAACGTGCATTAGAAAGCAAAGTACATATAGAGATTGGAAGTATAGTTGACTATTTATATGGACCGTCTTTTAAGTTAGCCAGTTTGGGACCGAGATGAATCATGGAATGAGAATTTTAGAGCTGGAAGGATCCTTGATCATGAGCCATGATCTGACCCTGTAATTTATCATTAAAGAAATTGAGATTAGAGAAATTAAGTGTCTTGATGGGTATCAGACAGATGACCAAGAAATATTTTGGTTAGTAGAGAGAATATTGAATTGGGGCCTGGGAAATCTAAGTTTTATTTGCAGCTTTACCATTAGATAGCAGAATGATGTCAGGTAAGCCAGTTATACTTTCTAGGATTTGGTTTCATCATCTATGAAGTAATACAATTGGAACATAATTTCTGAGATGCTCTCTGACTTTTAAAGTTTGATTCAAGTTTAATGTTATGAGTGACTATTATTTATAGTATATCTATCAAATACTAGGCACTGGTTTAAACATTTTAAATGCATTATTTCATCTAATCCTTACAACCATTCTGTGGGGCTGACATTATTAGTTCCAGTCTACAAATGTGAATTTGGGCTTAGAGAAGTTAAATAAATCTACAAAACTTCTAAGTGGGTAAACTGGAAGTTGAATGCAGGTTTGTGTGTGACTCCAATTCTGTATTTTGAATCAGTCTTCCTAGATTTAGGTGGACTTTTGTTTTCGGAACACTTGACAGACCTTGCTGAAAATAAGAGCCAGTTGCATTCAGTAAGAATATGCTTCTGACCCTCTTCTGTGGCATAGTGTGGTATTGTGTGTCAGTAGGTTAGCAGGAAAGACCTATGATGCAGAAATATGTTGTGTATTAGCACTTGAGAAATTTTGAAGAGGGTTGCAACAGGGGGCGTAGCCTCTTAGAAGCCACTTGGAAAGAAAAATTCAATAGGGATTGCACTCAATTTAGCATCAGTAATTTAACAACATGGGTGGCTATATTTGCTTGTTCATTAAAGTTGTAGGCTCTAGGTTAGGTGGAATTGCTCACATTTCAGGAAATAGGAATTGTTCTCAGCTGAAAGCTGATATAAATGAGTAGAGTTAGATGTGTGATATATTGGTAAAGAAGCTTACTGTTTTTTTAAATTGATTATGTATTTATTTTAAGTAACCCTACCCAGAATGGGACTTAAACATAGGACCTGGAGTTACATGCTCTGTCTATTGTGCCACCAGGTTGCCCCAAGAAGCTTACTGTTATTGTATGTGGTTGTGTGATGGATGGAGAAGCATCTGTGGAGTTATTTGGTACCATAAGTTTTCTAGGTCATATTATTGCAAAAATTTGAGTAAGCCTTCTACTTTAGGATTTAATATGGATCAGGATATATTCAGTTTTAAGAAGGCAGAAAAATAAGGAACTCTGAGAACAAAAAAAATTAGCAAAAATGAATTATGAGACAAGTTTAAAGGTGGTAGAATTATAATGGAGATTAGAATGAAGAGTATTAGTGACCATTTTCAAGGTTGAAAATTTGAGCAAGCAGGAAGGACTTAAGAGACAAATTTTATATGAAATTTGAGGCTGACAGCCAGGAGTTAGAATTAAGAGTACAGAAGGTATAAAATGAAAAGTAGAAGTTCCCTAGTAATCATTGCTGATAGTTTCTTTGTGTTTTTCCACAATTTTCTGATACATATATCTATCAGAGTTATACAGATATGATCATTCTTCTTATGAATTTGACTTTTTTTTGCACTTAGTATGGTTTGGAGATCTTTAAGTACCACCACTTTCAGAATTACTTCTTTCCTTCCTTTCTTTCTTTCTTTCTTTCTTTCTTTCTTTCTTTCTTTCTTTCTTTCTCTTTTGAGAGAGAGTATGTGTGAGTGAGTGGGGTGGGTGGCAGATAGAGGCTCAGAAGGAGAGGGAGAGAGACAGTCTTAAGCAGGCTTCATGCCTAGTGTGGAGCCCTACATGAGGCTCAATCTCATGACCCTGAGATTATGCCCTGAGCCAAAATCAAGAGTTGGGCACTTAAATAACTGAGCCACTCAGGTGCCCCAGAACTACTTCTTTTATTGTTAGTTTATTTTTAATAGCTATATTATATTCTGTGGATTGTCAAAATTTAACTAGTGCCCTATTGAAGGACATTTAGTTTTGTTTCCAGTTTTGCTATTATAAACAGTACTGCAGTGGACATGCTTGTACATATATAGGTGTTTTTTTTTTTAAGATTTTATTTATTTATTTGACACAGAGAGAGATCACAAGTAGGCAGGGAGGCAGGCGGAGAGAGAGGAGGAAGCAGGCTCCCTGCTGAGCAGAGAGCCCGATGCGGGACTCGATCCCAGGACCCTGAGATCATGACCTGAGCCAAAGGCAGAGGCCCTAACCCACTGAGCCACTCAGGCGCCCTTATAGGTGGTGTTTTTGTCCACTCAGTAATTTCCTAAGACTAAGTCAGAGAGTATGTACATTTTTTACATTTAGTTATACTCCCACTAACCATATTTGAGAGGGTAGGTTTTCCAACATTCTTTCCACCAATGACTATTGTCAAAGAATAAAAACATCTTGAGGGATCGAGTCCCACATCGGGCTCCCTGCTCAGTGGGAAGTCTGCTTCTCCCTCTCTCACTCCCCCTGCTTGTGTTCCCTCTCTGGCTGTGTTTCTCTCTGTCAAAATAAATAAATAAAAAATCTTAAAAAAAAAATCTTGATTTTACTCAAATACCCTGAAAACTAGATTGGCAGTTGTCATTTAGTCTTTTAGTTTCTTACTTAACTTAAACATGTGAAAAAAAACAGTGAAAAAAGAAAAGATGGAAAACAGAATGATGTAATGGAGTAGTTACATTAATCCTTTTTTTTAGATTGTTAAAATGATTATGTGTCCCATTAAATTCAGGTGGACACTTTTATTGCGTCCTTACTAAGAATTGTGGTGAATACCTTATTCTTTTTGTTTAGGGTTCTTAGCCTCAAAAAGATTCCTTCTCTATTTTGTAGAGAAGATACCACATTATATCTACTGTATCTAATTGTATCTATTGCATAATAGACAGTCCCCAAACTTTGGCTCTGACTTAACAACCACCATTTTGTTTGCTCTAGGTTTTGTGGGTCATCAGTTTCGGCTAGGCTTGGCTGAGTGGTTCTTCTGGTGGACTCTATTGAAGTTATTCATATAGCTGGGCTGGGGTTATTTGTCAGTTTGATTGGAATGGATAGTCTACGGTACTCAGGTTGCTGATTATATTCATTGGGCCACATAAGTCTAAGGCTAGCCTGGGTTTATATTGTAGCAAAAGGTTTCCATCAATTGTAGCAGAGTTGCCATCAATAAGAGAGCAAATCCCATTGTGCAAGCACTTTTCAAGTCTCTGCCTGTATGTCGTTTACTACTCCCCCATTAGTCAAGGCAAGTCTCATGACCAGTCCAGAGTCCATGTGGGAGAGTATTACACAAGAGAATTACAAGGGCATTGAAACATAGGCATGATTCATGGAGGGTTATTATTGAAACAATTTAATATAGACACAACTTTCTTCCTTATATTATAAGTGTTACAAGAGTATAAATAAGAGACCTGACAGAACTTAAGGGGCAGAAAGATTTCTTATTTGAAGGGGGAGATTCAGGAAGGGTTTTATGTTATTTAAGTTGAGAAGACTGATTTTATCAACAGTTGCAAAATGGTGATTTTCTAAGTCTTTCATTCCTTCTGCATACAGTAACTGACATTTTTCTGTAAAGAACTTTCAACATCAAGCAGGCTGTTTGGTTTCCTTAAATTTCAGTGCATACTGGAAGGGCTGAGTAAATGCTTAATTCTTTTCCTTTAATTGATAATTTTCAGAATAAGAGTTGGTACATACACTAGCAGTGATGAATGAGCCTTGCTCATCTTTTGTCTTTTTCTGTCCTTGAAGTAAGAGAACTCGTGGATTCTTAAATATATTTTCTGTCCTTGAAGTAAGAGAACTTGTGGATTCTTAAATATATTTTATGAACTCACAGATATATATATATTTAAAAATATTTAGTAGGTTTCAATCAGTGGAAGTCAGTGGGGTATTTTGATGTGCACATTGCCCCAGCTTTAGCGAATGGAAGTGCCTTCAAAGTCACTTGTCATTTTGACAGGACCCGATTAGTGTTTGCTATCTTTGCTTTTGGCACAACATTATGTCCCAGGTTCATCTTGTAATATTTCTCCTTCAGGCTTAAATCAGCTTTTTCTCCAAAAAGCCCTGGTTCCTTTCATTGGGGAATGCTATTTAGATACAATTGTTTGGGCACTAAGGGTGCGTATTGCTTCTGGGTTGCCATTGTTTTTAACCTTTTAAGTGATAAGAACTAAGAATATTTATATCCCTTTATATATAGCAAAACAAAATAAGTTCAAATTTAAGAGTAAAAAAGTAGTTTTTACTATGAGTTTATATCTTTTTTGCCTTATACTGAATATCTTGTTTCCTAAGATTAACATAGATTTTTTTCCTAAAAATATATATAAATAGCTTTAACATAATAGTACTAATACTACCATTTATAAGATTACTGAATGAATTTTGCTGTTTTTTTTTAAAGCAGTTATTTTTGTCCTTATACTATATATCTCATTTAATCTATGTAGTTCTTTTTATTTATTTATTTACTTATTTGATAGAGAGAGAGAGAGCACAAGTAGGCAGAGCAGTAGGCAGAGGGAGAGGGAGAAGCAGGCTCTCTGCTGAGCAGGGAGCCCGATGTGGAACTCCATCCCAGGACCCTGGGATCATGATGTAAGCCAAGGACAGCCGCTTAACTGACTGAGCCACCTAGGTGCCCCTGTTCTTTTTTTTTAAAAATATTTTATTTATTTATTTCAGAGAGAGAGCACGAGCAGGAAGAAGGGCAGAGATAGAGGGAGAAGCATACTTTCCGCTGAGCAGGGAGCCTGATGAGGGGCTCAATCCCAGGACCCTGGGATCATGACCTGAGCCAGAGGCAGATGCTTAACCAACTGAGCCACCCAGGCACTCCTTATGTAGTTCTTAAATCACTGGAAATAATTATTTTCTAGGTGGTTGGTTTAACACCAACTTGTGATTCATTTAGTTTTTTAAAAAATTTTTAAAGTTTGAAAATTGTGGTGACATAAAATTTGCCATTTTATTTTTTTATTTTAATTTTTTGAGATTTTATTTATTTATTTGTCAGAGAGAGAGAATAGGCAGGGTGAGCAGCAGGCAGAGAGAGAGAGGCAGACTCCCCTCTGAGCAAGGAACCCGATGTGGGACTTGATCCCAGGACGCTGGGATCATGACCTGAGCTAAAAGCAGCTGCTTAACCGACTGAGCCACCCAGACATACCAAATTTGCCATTTTAAAAGGCAAAAAAAAAAAAAAAAGAAAAAGGTATATGTGATCTGAAGAGAAACCAGAGTATGAAATTTTTTATTTTACTTTATTTTATTTTATTTTGTTAAGTTTTTATTTCTTTATTTAACACAGAGAGGGAGAGCACAAGTAGGCAGAGTGGCAGGCAGAGGGAGAAACAGGCTTCTTGCTGAGTAGAGAGCCCAAAGTATGGTTTGATCCTAGGACCCTAGATCATGACCTGAGCCAAAGGTGGCTGCTTAACCAACTAAGCCATCCAGGCGCCCCTAAAATTTTCCATTTTAAAATGTATAATTAAGTGGCATTAAGTACATTCATATTTTTGTGCATCATCAGAACTGTCTGTAGGTTTTACCATCCCACACTGAAATTGTACCATTCAACAATAACTTCTTATTTTCTGTACCTCCTATCCTCTGGTAGCTATTACTATTACTATTCTACTTTCTGTCTCTATGAATTTGGTTATTCTAGGTACCTCATATAAATGAAGTCATATATACTAGTTCATTTGTGTCTCTGGCTTATTTCACTTAGCATAAATCCTGTCTTCCTAGGTTTATCCATATCTAATCTGGATTAGACTTACAGGTTTTTTTTTTTTGTTGTTGTTGTTGTTTTTTTTTTTTTTGAGAGAGAGAGAGCATGAGCAGGGATGGAAGCACCTGGGGAGAGGGAGAGATCCATGCTTGGCATGGAGCCCGACATGAGGCTCGATCTCATGACCTATACCAAAATCAAGAGTCAGATGCTCATCTGACTGAGCCACCCAGGTGCCCCTAGAGCTTTATTTTTTGTTAGCATTGGGGATAATTAAAATTAAGGAGTAGGTGATATCATCTAGAGAGTATATGGTAAACTAAGAGGTTGAGCCTGAAAACTCCCTGGAAGCCTTGGAATGCTTTCCATGAAATTAAAAACTTTCCCCCCTAAGGAATAGTACTTGTCTTTTGCAAATGTACCTTCATCTGTATGTGGTAAGTTCTTAGCTCTTAATAGTATGGGAGTAGTAGTGAGGGACCTAAGATATAATTTGGTTATCCAATTACAGCAGAAGGATCAGGTATTTAAAGCATGCTTGTCAAGGTGGTCTTCATGTTTGCAGCTGATTTTCAAACTTTGAATTTGTGAAACTCTTCCTAATTGGTTTTTATGATAGACCGAGGGTGAAATGAAGTAACACAATCAATGCTGAAAGTTACATTTTATAAGAGATTTTTCTAGATGTCTGATAAATCCTCAAGATTTTGAGGTTATCTGTCATTTAATTTCTAATACTAGTATCCTTTCCAGTTTCAGTACTAATTTTGCTAAGTAAAAAGAGTGTATAAAGTATAAAGCGCAATATTTTTCCAGTATTTTTGCCAAAGCATTTATTTTTAGTCAACTAAGGTTTTTCTGAAAATTAATCTATTATTAACTTAGCTTTTGCTGGTTTGCCTTCTTTTTTACCTAGTTTTAGCTAGAGTGGTATGGGTTATGCATTTGCTTATTAAACATTTATTACATCTCTTCTATGTGCAAAGACTGTTCTTTTTTTTTATTGTTACTTAAATTTTTTTTCCCAGTGTTCCAAGATTCATTCCCCATTCCCCACACCCAATGCTCCACGCAATAGGTGCCCCCAGTACCCACCACCAGGCTCTCCCATCCCCCAGTCCCCTCCCTCCAAGTCCCTCAGTTTGTTTCTGTGTCCAAAGTCTCTGTTGTTTCGTTTCTCTCCCTGGATTACCCTACTTCCCATTTACTTTCCTTCTCCCACTGTCCTCCAGGTTACCCCTCATGCACCCCAAGTAAGTGAAAGCATGTGATACTTGACTTTCTCTACTTGGCTTATTTCACTCAGCATAATCTCTTCCAGTTCAGTCCATGTTGCTACAAAAGTTGGATATTCATCCTTTCTGATGGAGGCATAGTATTCCATTTTATATATGTACCACATCTTCTTTATCCATTCATCTGTTGATGGGCACCTTGGCTCTTTCCACAGTTTGGCAATTGTGGCCATTGCTGCGATGAACATTGGGGTACATATGGCCCTTCTTTTCACTACATCTGTATCTTTGGGGTAAATACCCAGTAGTGCAATTGCAGGGTCATAGGGTAGCTCTATTTTTAATTTTTTAATGAATCTCCACACTGTTTTCCAAAGCGGCTGCACCAGCTTACATTCCCACCAACAGTGTAAGAGGGTTCCCCTTTCTCCACAGCCTCTCCAACACTTGTTGTTTCCTGACTTGTTAATTTTGGCCATTCTGACTGGTGTAAGGTGGTATCTCAGTGTGGGTTTTTTTTTTTTTTTTTTTTTTTTTAAAGATTTTATTTATTTGACAGAGAGAAACACAGCCAGAGAGGGAACACAAGCAGGGGGAGTGAGAGAGGGAGAAGCAGGCTTCCCGCCGAGCAGGGAGCCCGATGTGGGACTCGATCCCGGATCTCCGGGATCATGACCTGAGCCGAAGGCAGTCGCCCAACCAACTGAGCCACTCAGGCGCCCCCTCAGTGTGGTTTTGATTTGAATTTCCCTGATAGCTAGTGACGCTGAACGTTTTTTCATGTGTCTGTTAGCCGTTTGTATATCTTCTATGGAGAAGTGCTTCTTCATGTCTTTTGCCCATTTTTTGATGTGTTCATCTTCTTTTTGGATGTTGAATTTGAGTAGTTCTTTATAGATCTTGGATACCAGCCCTTTGTCTGTAGTGTCATTTGCGAATATCTTCTCCCATTCTGTGGGTTGCCTCTTTGTTTTGTTGACTGTTTCCTTTGCTGTACAGAAGCTTTTTATTTTGATGAAGTCTCAGAAGTTCATTTTTGCTTTTGTCTCCTTTGTCTTTGGAGATGTGTCTTGAAAGAAGTTGCTGTGGCCGATGTCAAAGAGATTACTGCCTATGTTCTTTTCCAGGATTTTGATGGATTCCTGCCTCACGTTGAGGTCTTTCATCCATTTCGAGTTTGCCTTTGTGTGTGGTGTAAGAGAATGGTCTAATTTCATTCTTCTATACGTAGCTGTCCAATTTTGCCACCACCATTTATTGAAGAGACTGTCTTTTTTCCACTGGATATTTTTTCCTTCTTTGTCAAAGATGATTTGCCCATAGATTTGTGGGTCCATATCCGGACCATCCACTCTGTTCCATTGGTCTATTTCTCTGTTTTTGTGCCAGTACCATGCTGTCTTGGTAATCACAGCTTTGTAATAAAGCGTGAAGTCAGGTAATGAGATGTCCCCAGCTTTGCTTTTCTTCTTCAGCAATTCCTTAGCGATTCGGGGTCTTTTTTGGTTCCATATAAATTTTAGGATTGTTTGTTCCTACGTTTTGAAGAATGTTGGTGGAATTTTGATCAGAATGGCATTGAAAGTATAGATTGCTCTGGGCAGTATAGACATTTTGACAATGTTTATTATTCTGATCCATGAGCATGGAATGTTCTTCCATCTTTTTGTGTCTTCTTCAATTTCTTTCATGAGTGTTCTGTAGTTCCTCGAGTACAGATCCTTGACTTTTTTGGTTAGAACTTCAGACCAATATCGCTGATGAATACGGATGCCAAGATTCTCAACAAGATCCTTGCCAACAGGATCCAACAATACATTAAAAAGATTATCCACCATGACCAGGTGGGATTTATCCCAGGGATGCAAGGGTGGTTCAACACTCGCAAAACAATCAACATGATAGAACAAATCAATAAGAGAAGAGAGAAGAACCACATGGCACTCTCAATTGATGCAGAAAAGGCATTTGACAAAATACAACATCCATCCTGATCAAAACTCTTCAAAGTATAGGGATAGAGGGAACATTTCTCAACCTCATAAAATCTATCTACGAAAAACGCACAGCAAATATCATTCTCAATGGGGAAAAACGGACAGCCTTTCCTCTGAGATCAGGAACAAGGCAAGGATGCCCACTCTCACCACTACTTTTCAACATAGTGTTAGAAGTCCTAGCAACAGCAATCAGACAACAGAAAGAAATAAAAGGTATCCAGCTTGGCAAAGAGGAAGTCAAACTCTCTCTCTTTGCAGATGACATGATACTCTATGTGGAAAACCCAAAAGACTCTACTCCCAAACTACTTGAACTCATACGATAATTCGGTAATGTGGCAGGATACAAAATCAATGCACAGAAATCAGTTGCATTCTTATACACTAACAATGAAAAAATAGAAAGGGAAATCAGAGAATCGATTCCGTTTACTATAGCAGCAAAGAGTGTTCTGCTTAAAATTTTAGTCCATTTTAGTGCTTTGCAGGTGGGTAGGATTTAGAGGTGAGCTTCTTTATCTTTAGGAGCAATTAGGTTGTGAACCTGATTTATTCTACTAGTGAAATTTTTGCTGTCTTCCTGCTTGATCTTAGAGTAAAAATCAAATGTAGAGTTGGTGGGGTAGGGAGAGTATATTGAGAGTTTGGAAACTTTGACTTGCCATGTCACCAGATATTAGGGAAACTTTTGTTATTCATTTAAAAAATAGTAGTTTTGGGGCATCTGCTGGCTCAGTTGTTGAGCCTTTGCCTTTGGCTCAGGCCTTGGGGGCTCCCTCCTTATCAGAAAGCCTGCTTCTCTCTCTCCCTCTGCTGCTCCCGCTGCTTGTGTGCTTGATCTCTCTCTGTCAAATAAATAAATAATAAAATCTTTAAAAATAATAAAAATAAAAAATAATTGTTTCTGATGTGCTACTAGATGCTGGTTTTGAATCTGTTTTTCTTTGCTATTAGGTAAAAATTTTTAGTCACAGTAGAAGATACAGTTACTCCTTGCTTTGTATTACAGCAATGTAATAATGATTTTCACATAGATTATTTAAATTGTATTCAATAAAACAACTGGTCTGAAATCAAATATGTATTTCAAAGAAACTTCATATTGTTAGAACTTCTAGGAAAGTGACACTTTCTTTTATGCTATTATATACAGTAAACAATGATACTTTCTCCAATGAAGTTCTGTTCTTTTATCAAAAAATGTATATTTTATTCTTCAGTAGCACTTTTTGCAGAGATTAATGCTGCTTTATATTGATCTTATAGTTATTGGTAGTAGGAATCTGTTTTTATACGACCAGTAATCTTGGGTAACCTATATATTGCAGTCATCTACTCTTGATTGATTCAAGTATATAAACTTTTCCCCCATAATTTCAAATGTTGGTCTCTTTGGCCAAAGCAACTAAACATTAGTGATGAGTTCTTGACTATAATTATCTGGATCTTTTTGCAACCCCAGATATTTTTTTAAATTTAATTTTTTTTTAAGTTTGAGAAATTAGTGTGACAAAACTAATGAAATATTTTTTGGGGGAGGTGGGTTGGTGCTTGACAAAATACATCAACACAAGTCTCATCATTTTAATTACTTAATTTTAAAAAGATTTATTTATTTAAGAGAGAGAGTGAAGGGAGAGACAGAGGGAGAGGGAGAGAGAAAATCTCAAGCAGACTCCCCACTGAGCAGGGAGCTCATCATGGGGATTGATCTCATAACCCCGAGATCATGACCTGAACTAAGATCAAGAGATACTTAACGAACAGGGCCACCCAGGCACCCCATCATCCTTTTAAGTACATGGGGAAAAAGTAGTAACAACAACAAAAATAGCCATAACATAAAACTTATCAGTCCTATATGACCTTTCAATTTATTTATTTTTTTTAAAGATTTTATTTACTTATTTGACAGATCACAAGTAGGCGGAAAGGCAGGCAGAGAGAGAGGAGGAAGCAGGCTCCCTGCTGAGCAGAGAGCCTGATGCGGGCCTTGATCCCAGAACCCTAAGATCATGACCTGAGCTGAAGGCAGAGGCTTAACCCACTGAGCCACCCAGGCACCCATGACCTTTCAGTTTCTTTGTGTTTATGTTTTTATATAATCAGAGTCGTGATATATCCAAATTTTGTACTTTGCCTCTTAAAAATTCAGCATTATATCACATGCATTATCATTTTCCTAATAAACCTCATACTTTTAATTGTCAAGTTTTTAATTGTCAGATTTGCTGTGTGGGTATGTCATAATTTAGTTAACCATTTTTTTTTGTTTTGAGCATACAGATTACATATAATTTTTCACTTTTGTAAATAATGCTTTGCTTAGAATGCCTATTCATCCCTGCCTATAAAAGTTTTGATCAGACATCATGTGCAGATACAGGGCTTGGTGGAATTTACACCCTTTAAAATTTTTTTTGTTCATGACAAGGGCAGTAGCTTTGCTCCACTTTCTGAGTTCCCATAGTGGGCCAGGCTTCTTTTTTTTAAAGATTTTATTTATTTATTTGACACACACAGAGATCACAAATAGGCAGAGAGGCAGGTAGAGAGAGAGAGAGAGGAGGAAGCAGGCTCTCTATTGAGCAGAGAGCCTGATGTGGGACTCGATCCCAGGACCCAGAGATCATGATCTGAGCCAAAGACAGAGGCTTAATTCTCTGAGCCACCCAGGCGCCCCATGGGCCAGGCTTCTTGATGCCTGACAGATGTAGAGCATTTTGATCCTTATTATCCTATAAGAATTTGGTTGTCTCTACCTATTTTAGGTCCCAGAACTCTATACTCTATACTCTGTGTGTTTCTGTTTTATTTTTTGGTCTGCTGAGATACTTTTCTTGTTTTTGAACATGATTCTACCTCTTTAATATTTAAAAATTCTTTATCTGTTACTAATCTTTGGAACTGAAGCAGCTTTGTGTCTATGTTAACTGCAACTGCAAGGACTGGAATTATGGTCATTCTTTGTTTACCATGGCATATTTCAGTGTTTTATGTCTCCTACCCATTCTATATTATCAGTTTAACCTATTTAATACCTTTGTGTGTGTGTGTGTGTGTGTGTGTGTGTGTGTGTGTGTTTACAACTTTCTGTCCAGCACATTTATTTACTTTTCTTTAAATCCGGTGTTCTTATTGGGTTGCCTACGTGGCTCAGTCAGTTAAGCGTCCAACATTTGATTTCAGTTCAGGTCATGATCTCAGGGTTGTGAGATTTAGCCTCCTTGGTGGGTTCTCTGCTCAGCAGGGAGTCTGCTTGAGATTCTCTCTCTCTGTCCCTGTCCTTCTGCCTCTCTTCTCTATTTCTCCAAAATAAAGAAATCTGTAAAAAATACAGTGTTCTTAGTTCTATATTCACTGCTTTTGTGTATTTTTTGTATTTAATCTAGTTAGAATGATCATCACTTAAGTAAATTTAACTTTTCCTTCAAGGAATGAATTTTTTTTCAAGTATCGGAACTAGCATTGATCTATTTTTTTCTTAGAACTCTACTTGCATTTCCAGCTCTTCCATTTAGCATTTAATTTTTTTCAAATTGTTTCCTACCTCTTTTTGTTTACATTAGTTTCTCTTCTCCAGCCAGGTTGTAGTCTACCCTAAGGCATTGTCCTTCTTTCTTTTATGCTGTCCTCATTCCTTTTGACATTCAGAGCCCTAGATGTTTGGGGGGGGGGGTGTCCGAACAGATGTGTTATGTACTTTTTGGTTACTGTAAAAGATACCTAAATTTAGGTAATACTTTTATATAAAAGTATAATTTCGGGGTGCCTGGGCGGCTCAGTTGGTTAAGTGACTGCCTTCCGCTCAGGTCATGATCCCGCCCTGCATCAGGCTCCCTGCTCGGTGGGAAGCCTGCTTCTCCCTCTCTCGCTCCCCTTGCTTGTGTTCCCTCTCTGGCTGTGTTTCTCTCTGTCAAATAAATAAAATCTTTAAAAAAAATATAATTTGGAATATATTTATCTCCCTATTTTAAATTTTTAGCATGAATTCCCCTCCTCCTCCTCCTCCTCCTCCTCCTCCTCCTCCTCCTCCTCCTTCTTCTCCTTCTTCTTCTTCTTCTTCTTCTTCTTCAAGATTTTACTTATTTCACAGAGAGAGAAAGAGAGGGAGAAGGAGCAAGAGAGCCCAAGCAGGGGGAGTGGCAGAGGGAGAGGGAGAAGCAGACTTCCCGCTGAACAGGCAGTCTGCCGCCACTGTGGTGGGCTCTATTCCAGGAGCCTGGGATCATGATCTGAGCTAAAGATAGATAACTAACTGAGCTACCCAGGCACCTCTAGGAGAAATTATTCTTATCCTATTGTTTTCACAAAGTAAAACTTTTATAAGTAGAAAAGTTAGAATGCTTTATATGGTTTCTTCAGGATCATCATTACTGTAATTGGACTTCTCATTAAAATAATGGGATTTTGGTGACCTAAGAGCAGAACAAGGAGTTATTAGACAGTTTAGCAACAATCGGGGAATGTGTTTAAAATATGGGTATGAAAAAGCATCAATAGTTTCTTGTTTTTCCTTTTGCTTCTCATGCCTCTTGGGCTTCTTAGGTCTTTTCATTAGGACTATTTTAGGCAAATTTGAGAAAAGGTATTTTTGGTGGCGGTAATAGGATTGTGTAGATACATCTTTGAATTGCTTACTTCACAGGGAAGGTAAATCTCAGATGAAAAGTCACCTGTACTTGGGAAAAGTAAATGATGCAGAAATGGGGAAAATGTAATTCTTG
Source organism: Spilogale gracilis (assembly GCA_004023965.1). NCBI lineage: Eukaryota > Metazoa > Chordata > Mammalia > Carnivora > Mephitidae > Spilogale > Spilogale gracilis. The sequence continues at coordinate 24,345 of PITA01010520.1, forward strand.
GAAGACACAGCTTTAGTTTCTAGTGCTTTTGAGGATGGGGTCACTAGTTTTAAAAAACATTATGGTGTGAAGCTATTGAAATGTTGATAGTTCAAAAATGAATTTTCAGTTTTATATTAAATATATAATTTAAAGGGTCTTTAACTTTTTCACCACTGAGCTACTTTTTTTGCCAGATGTATGAATATCACCAAATCTAGATGGCTGGCTTTTATTTGTGTATAAATTCATGTCTCAAGCATACCATTTTGGGAAAGAATCTTGCTTTGTTTTTTAGAAGAGGATAGCTGATAGAAGAGTTAAAAATGAGAATTTTATGGATTTTAAATGAACACAATAAAGTAACGCTCTGGATAAGTTTACAAAGTTTTAGAAGGTTATATTTTTTATGACAGGAATGTGAATCATGCAATTTGCATAGGTCTGCTTATTTTTTTTCTTATTTTTAATAACAAGAAAGATTTCAGTGTAAAGGTAATTTAACTATGGATCTAGAATTCTAAAAAAAAAAAAAAAAAAAAAAAAAGAGTAAAACCAAAACCTGAAAAACTAAAATCCAAAATATCCATAACTGTGTCTTACTATAGAAATCATTTGTATATTTTGGGGGTATGTATCCTTTGAATCTCTAGTATAAATAGTTTTTATTCATAATTATAATGTGTATGTTTTGTCATTTTTCTATGCAGTTTTTTTTAAAGATTTTATTTATTTAACAGAGGGAAAGAGAAGGAGCACAAGTAGGTGGTGTGGCAGAGGGCGAGGGAGAAGCATTCTTCCTGCTGAGTCTGCCAAAGGGCTCGATTTGATTTCCAAGACCCTGAGATCATGACCTGAGCTGAATAAAGGCAGGCACTTAACTGACTGAGCCACCCAGGCATCCCTCTATGCAGCTTTGATAATCATTTTAATTAATGAATTTCAAAGTAGAATAATTTCCTTCTTATTTGCCATTTATGTTGAATATTTAATAGCGATGAATAGGATGTTTGCATGTTGAGACAAGTACAGTGAATTGCTGTCAGTCTTGGGTGCTTGAGGTTTCCAGCAGAGAAGCAGTATGGTTTAGTGCTTATGAGTCAGACTACTCAAGTTAAAAACCTTTCTCCCATTGATTAGCCATGTAATTTTGGGCAAATTACTTGTTTTCACATCTCAATTGTCTTTTTTGTAAAGTGAGAATAATGATAGTATGTACCCATAAATGTTTTTTGCTAAGTATTATTAAGTTAGTTGTTGTGTTCTGAATCTTTTTGCCCAGTGTTTTACTAGATTTTTAGTTCCTTTAAGGTAACACCTAGGTATTAATGAATGATAATGTTAGAGGATAAGTGTTGCAAGAGAAAAAGAAAAAGACCTTTAAACCTCCAAAATACATGTATTTTTGGTGATGGAATATCAAGTATTGGAATCAGATTGCTAATAGATTGCTAATGATTGGCATGAGTGGGCGGTGTTGATCTTTTTAGCTATCCTCAAATTATTGTAGTTTAGTTGGTGTAGTAGAGAGAGCAATGCAAAAGGAATCAGAAGGTCAACATTTTAGTTCCTTCTGATTTTTGTTAACAGTACAATCTTGAGAAGTCTTTTAGCCATTTTGAATCTATTTTCTCATTATGGAGGTAACATGTGTCTTACATCTCTCAGAGATGTTATTATGATGAAGATGTTTTGTGAAAGTGAGTTGAAGAGTATAGGCACTGTATACAAAAATAAGCTTTTTATTAATTTAAAAAGACTAAAAAATGAGAGAATACATTCAGTAAAGGATAGCTGCTAGTACTGCTTGTTATTTTTATCGAGAGGACATCTTTTATATGTAATTCTAGCGCTGACTACTTTTTAGGTTGTTAAGTAGTTTTTGAATATATTATTAATATCTATTTTGATTTTTTCTTTTTTCTATTTGTGTTTCAGACTCCTGGGAGAGTTGGCTCTCAAGGTTCTGATTTAGATTCATCAGCAGCTCCTATAAACACAGTGGATGTCAATAATGAAAGCTCTTCAGAGGTATGGAAATAATAATTTGGTAATAAAATTTGGTATTATCTAAGGGAAAATGAGTGAGTATTTGGAGTAATGTTCAGTAATTTAAACTCTTATAGGAAAGGTTCTCATTCTTACAAACTGGACTGTGACTTTTGAATCACACTTGTAGAAAAATCCTAATGTTTAGTGGTAAGACTGAGAAAGTGTATATTAAGACAAAATTAATATTGTTAATTTGTCTTCAGTGCTAATGTCATCTCAACTTAATGGAAGATGTTAAAATCTGTTTATAAAAATTACCAATTAATTAGTGTTTGCACTGTCATGAAGTATTGAGCTAATGAAAAGTTAGGTTATCCGTAAAATTTATACATTATTTGCTATCTTCATTTACAACTTTTTAAGAACTTTTGTATTTCATAGTTTATTAAAAATTAATGGGGAAAGTAAATAAATCTAAGAAAGAATTCAAATTGTTGAAGAAGTGAGCTCTAGCAGTTTCTTTATTATTATTATTTTTAACAAACAATATTTGCTTATTGGCAAAAAAGGGGAAAGGAAAGAGAATAACATAAAAACCACCAGTAAAATTGTCCCTAAGATACTGACATACTCACATTCTGCTCTGACAGTTTCTGTCAGTTGCCTCTTTCTGGGCCTACCCAGTCCCCTTTTCTGTGTTCCCCACTTCTACACCTCTTGGTTGGTGAGTCTCTCTTCTATCTTGGGTATTTCTGGATTTGTCTCTCTATCCATTCATTTCCCTGTTTTGTCTCTTTCTGGCCATCTGATTTCATGTGTATGGATATTAACTATGACAACTATGACAACAAGACCATGAGAGTGAGGAGAAAAGTATCAGTTGAATTTTATTAAGAGAAAGTTTAATTGTTGACCTCAGTCAATCAAAATAAATCAATAAATCAATAAATCAATAAATCAATCAATCAATCTCCAGTGGATAGTGAACAGTGCCTGGTAATCCTGCTATATTTTCTTATTAGCATCATTTTCCTATTCTCTGATATAGTATTACTCTCTTCTTTATCCTCAAATCTCTCCTAAGTCTTACCCAATCCCACCTTCCCTCAGTCATCTTCTATATCATTGAGAAAATAAGAGCTATTAGATGAATGTCCTCATTTTGTCAGTAAAGCTATTTGTACCTTTATTCTCTTACTTTAATACATGGAAGACTGTTCCCTTTTCCTATCAGATTTCAACCCTTTCTCTGGTACTCTGGATTCCATTCTGTCCCGCATTCTTACCTATTCTCTCTCCCTCCTGCCACTTTAGTTTTTACGTATGTCATGAATTATTCCTATCAGCAAAGAAATACTGCTCTAGATGTTTATATGCCCAGTGCTAGGGTACATACTTGTCAGGGTCTTGGATGATATCTCTGTATGTCAGTCTCTCTCTCAGGTTTGTTTCCCCTTTACCTTAAGGTTGGTACCCCACTTTGAATAAATTCTAGATTTGAACTTTGTCCCCTTAGTAGCTGTCTATGTGGAATTTGAAATACAGTCTCTGGGACTTAATTTTTTTAATTAATTAATTTTTTAGGGCTTGAACTCATTACCCTGAGATCAAGACCTGAGCCGAGATCAAGAGTCAGACTCTTAACTGACTGAGCCATCCTGTCACCAGGGTCTCTAGGACTTTAAAGAAATAGAAAATACCTTGCTTTATTTATATTTATGTTATATTTTATATTTTGTTATGTAATTATATATATATATATATAATATTGTCTTAGTATGGGCTCTTCTAACAGAAGTACTATAGACTGAGTGACTTAAACAACAAACATTTATTTCTCAGAGATGTGGAGGCTGGGAAGTTCAAGATCAAGGCAGATTCTATGTCTGGTGAGGGCCTTCTTCTGGGCTTATAGAAGGCCATCCTCAGATGGTGAAGGGGGAGAGAACTGTCTGAGATTTCTTTTATAAGGGCACTAATCCCATTCATGAGGGCTCTACCCTCATGACCTAATCACCTCTCTAAAGCCTCACCTCCTAATAGCACTATATTGGGGATTAGGATTTAAACATAGGAGTTTTGAGGATACATGTTCAGTTTATACCGAATAAATAATATATAATGTAAAATTTATATATATATATATGTTTAGGATTTACTTGTTGAGGCATCTGGGTGGCTCAGTCAGTTAAATATCTGACTCTTAGTCTCAGGTTATGATCTCAGGTTTCTGGGATTGAGCTTCATGTCAGGCTCTGTGTTCAGTGCAGAGTGTGTTTATCCATCTTCCTCCCTCTCTACCTCCCCAGCACCCTGCACTCTCTCTTGTTCTCTCTCTCTCTCTCAAAAAATTAAATGTTAAAAAAATTTTAAAAAGATTTATTTATTTATTTGAAAAAGAGAAAGAGAGGGAACATGGTTGGGGGAGGGGCAAAGGGAAATGGAGAGTGAGAATTTTGGATAGAAAGAATTTCACGCAGACTCCCCTCTTAGCACTTAGCTTGATGTGGGGGGCTACTGATCTGAGCCAAAAATCAAGAGTCTGACATTTAACCAACTGAACCACCAAGGCATCCCCAAGTTTTTATATTCTTCAGTTGTTATCATTAGGATAGTTGTTCAGACTATTTAGTATAATATGTTGCCAGAAGCAAACATCTTTGTTCACCCTTTATCCCTTTCTAGTCTGACTTCCATTCTTAGTACCCACTGAATTTTCCTGCTCCTATGGGTAGAGAGGGAAGACTTTTTTTTTTAAGTGCCCACTGAAGTTTCCAGATTGCCAGCTTCTCTAGCACCCAGTCTGGAATATCTGAGGCAAAAGAAAACCCAGAGTATTTTATCACTGTGTAAGTCCTTGGATCCTGAGATGTTTAGCTGGTCTGCCTTCTCTTAAGAGAAAACATAAGAATTTTCTTGTGTTTGTTTTATGTTTAATGTCTAGGGATTAAGTGTACTTAGAAGGAGAAATTAGGAAAAGCATATCTATTCCACTTTGTCTGCAACTGGAAATCTAACCATTTTAAAAGTTGGATTATTTATCTTTTTATATTGAACTGTAAGAATTTTTGTTCTTTTTTTTTTTTTTTTTAAACTATTCTGGGTACAAGTGCTTTGTCAGTATTTTGATTTGCCTCCTATTTGCCCTGTTGGTTAAGGGATTCCTGTCTTAGGCTTATAGGGATGGCTGAACATAAAATTAACCTGACACTGGCAGGTTGAAATCAACAGCAGTTTGTTAGTCACATATACTTATAGCCCAGGAGGACACTGTATGCTTTGAGGGGCCATATGAGGATTGAACTTGGGAACAAAATGAACAACCGTGGGCTGAGAGAGGCAGGATTTATGGTATCAAGAGGGTGAGGTGCCCCTTGGTTCCTGCAGGAGATTATGACTGGCTTACTTGAATTATTCTATGCTGGCAGGGAACTAAAACCTGCTACTTAGGGATAAGCAGCCTCTGTGAAGAGGAGGGTTTTTTGTTTTTGTTTTTTTAAGGTTTTATTTTTAAAGAAATCTCTACATCTAATGTGGGGCTTGAATTTACAATCCCAAGACCAAGAGTTGTGCGCTCTACCTACCCAGCCAGTCAGGGGCTCCAAGAGGAGGGTTGTTTGAGTAGAGGATGCTGTCTGTGGGAGCAGAGTGGGAGGGGCACTCACAGGTAGGCCATTTGAAGCATTCCCATCACCAGTTGACAAAACAGTGTGTATTGGGCCTTAATTTTCAACTTTACACCTCAGTCAGATACATATGATGTATATATTTTTTCTCCATCTGTAGCTTGCCTTTCATTTTGTTAATGGTGTCTTTCAAAGAGAAGAAGTTTTTGATTTTGTTAAAGTCAGCCTTTTCTCTTATGGTTAGTGCTTTTTGGTCCTTTTACAATTTTTTTTTTTTGCCTACCTCAAGATTCCAGAGACTTTCTGCTATGCTTACCTCTGATATTTAAAAAAAAAATCATTTTTGTGTGTGTAATTAAGTCTATGATTTATTTAAAAATATTGTGTATGGTATGAGATAGTGGTTGATGTTCATTTTTTTCATGTGGGTATTGAAACCAGTTCTGTATATGGTTGTTTCAGTATGATTTGTTGAAATGTTACCTTTCCCCATTGAATTAAATTTTTGCTTTTGTGAGATATCAATTGACCTTGTATGTGTGATTGTATTTCTTTATGCTCTTTGATCCAGGCATACAGAACTCCCGCTTTTAAAGTATGCCAAGTTTGTTTTTATGTCTGACTTCTGTGTGCTGATCCCCATTCCTTACCTGCTCTTTTACTTTTTTTGCCTGGTTAATATCTAATTGTCCTTTAGGTCTCATTATAGATAAGTGGTTATTTAGTAAATTTTACTTGACTCATATGTGGAATAGATGATTTTTCCATGTGCTTCTGGGGAATTGTATTTTCTATCCTTTTGGTAATGATTATTATTCTGAGACTCATTTATTTATCCAATATGTATTGTTGTCAGGATGCTGTAGATATGGCAGTAAGATAGTCAAAGAATTTTTGTTACGGTAGAACTACATTCTAGCAGATGGAAACAGGCAAAAAACCCAAAGCATATTAGAAGTGGACAATGGAAGTAATTGGTGTTATTGAGAAAAATAAAGTAGGGAAGGAGGCATAGAAAGTGTTTTGGATGGTGGCAATTTCAAATGGGATTGTCAGGGAAGATTTCTCTGAGAAGGGAATAGCTCAGGAAGAACTGAAGGAAGTGAGGAAATGAGTCATGTGGGTTTCTGGAACAATCACGTTCTATTTGTGTGGAAGAAGTAGAAAGTCTCCAAGGTGGGAGCCTTCCTAGCATGTTGAAAAAGGAGCAGGGAGGCTAGTGTGGCTTCAGCACAGTTAGTGAGGAGAGATTGGATCTGTGACATAATCAGGCCCACCTCCTGCACAGCCTTCCAGGGCTGCCTTCTAGGCCTTTGTACAGACTTGGGTTTTTTACTTTTGCTGAGATGGGAAGCCCTTGGAGAGTTTTGACTACAGAAGGGACAGACTTTATTTATATTTTTATAGCGTATATTCTTGTTGCTGTGTAGAAAATTAAGTGTTAGTGGGGTAAGGATAGAAGCAGAGAGGCTGTTGGAAGGCTATTGCAGTCATCCATGTGCAGTGGGAGTGGCTTGGATCAGAGAAGTAGTAGTGATATCCTAGGGTTCTAAATTTATTTTGAAGGTGGCTCTAATAGGGTTTCTGATTAGTGGGGTCTAAAATGTAATTGTTTTCTTTCATAAGTTTTTCAAGAAGCCTGTAATCTTCCTGAGGATGGGACTTTGCCTTATTTTACCATTGTGTTCTCAGTAACATAGCATAATGACTGGAACATAGTAATCACACCCAGTACATACTTTTTGAATGAATGATTAAATGATTATATGCAGAAGCTTACAGGGAAGAAGCCAGTAAAGTGAGAGGCAATATAAAGCCATCATGGCAAAAAAAAAAAAAAAAAAAAAAAAAAAAAAAAAAAAAAAAGCAATGATGCAGTCTTTTAAGTAATTATTATTCTATAGTTCCAGCACTTTGGATTGTGGTTGCCTGAACATAACTCTTTCATCAGTAAAAAGTAAAACAAAAGAATTCATATTCCTTACTTTCATCTTCTGGCTAACCTCCTCTAAGAGTTGTTAACAAAGGGAATAACTAACATTTATTGAATATTTTATTTGTATCAGATGCTATGATAAACATTTTGCATCTTATATTTAATTCTCAGGAAACCTGACCCACCCATGAAGAAGGTGTTACTATTACCCTATTTCACAGATGAGGAAACTGAAGGTCCTATAAGCTACTAAGAGTGATGTGCATCTAGGATTCAAGCCCAAGCCTAGCTCTTAACTGCTATCCTGCCTTGCCTCCCACTTTGGACTTTCTTTATAGTCATTGTCTCCTTTGCTATTAGCCTAAGTGACATTAGTGACTCAAGGAACTTCCTACCCTCCCAGTTCCTAATGTTCACAATTCCAGTGATCTTTATTAATTCTTTTTGAGCTACTCAAGTTCATGGTAGTACGTTCCACTTTATTATGGGGCAGAATAGTTTGAATTGAGATATTAAAACTGAATGTTCCATTACCTACCACAACTACCTATCCTCTCAAAAACTTTCTCATATTCTTACTACTTCTTTGGCCTTGCTGAATATTTCAGGTTTTTAATTCCTGTTTTTTCTTCTAGTCTTCCAGCCTTTCCTGGCTTCATTTTCTTTCCTCTCTAACCATACATCTAGTGACAAAATATTTACTGAGCACTTCCAGGCACTCCACCAAGCCTCTTATATACTGCATAGTAACTCCAGAAGAATAAGTGCTAAGATTATCTACACTTTATAGATGAGGAAATCGACATTTATCAAAATAAAGTGATTTCCTTAAGGTCATAGAGTCAGCATTGGTTGAAGCTCAAATCCACATCTAATTTTGACACAAAAACTCAACGGCATTTATAACCTATTGTCCTTCAGTTGAGTCTTCATTTTATTTGTTTTAAACCATAGATCAGAGTGGCAGCCCACATTTTAAAATACAGGTATTTTTTGGTATTGGGAATCAGGGAGATTGATTTAAAATGTTTTTATTTGGTTCATGAAATTAGAAGGAAGGCTCCCCTATTGGGAATTATGGGTGCAGGCAAAAATGGGGTCTTAGGTTAGTGGAATATGGTGAAGATAAAAATTGCTTTCATTATAAGAACTTTTTTTGTTGGGAATATTATCTCACATAAAACTGTTTATTGTAACTGTCAGTTATTTCCTGATCTAAAATAAAAGCTAACTTGCCAGTAATGGCTCTCAGATAAATAAGGACAGGGTATCCTAAACAAAAAGAGTAATTCATATTCCAAGTAAAGCAACTGGTAACTATAATAAAATTGAACCAATGGGAATTTCCAACGTAAGGATGGAAGCTACTTTAAGTCATCCTACTTTTGATAGATCTTTCACTTTTTGTATGTAGTTAGTACGTGAAAATTTCCCTTACATATACTAACAAGAGATACATTAATTATTTTCCTGTTGTGTTGTCTGTATTTTGATTTATAAATAACTTTTTATGTATATCCTCCTAAAAGTTGTTATTTCACAGGGTTTCATCTGTCCATTATGTATGAAAAGATGTATAACTGCTATTGATTTGTCGGAGCATTACCAGCAAGTGCACACTGAAAATGAAACAAGAGGACAGAAACTTCTTAATGACTCCAGTGTTACTGTGGGTCCTGTATATTTTGCTTTAGCAGCTTGGTTATGGGGTGCTCAAAATAGCTTTGTTTTTTCTTGCCTTGGTGTTGCTTAACTTTTTATGCCACAGAGGGAATATGGATTGCTTTAATTATGCATGCTTCAGAGAAGGTTCCATAAGGAAAACAGGCTCTTGGGAAGTTGGGTTTTTTGCTCTTACTTTCTGCAGCTGTCTTTTTGTGAATTTGTAAACAAATATAAAAGTTTAAGTTAAGATTTTTGTATCAATTTTGCCATGAAATTTGAAATATAAAGTGAATGATACTTGATTTCAACATCTGTTTAAGTTATATCTTTATTATTTAGTTAATGCCAATGAATGTTTTAAAATGCTTTAGGTTAAACTTCTTTACTCTTATATAGAAAGAGGACTTGGCATATTAATTGTTACTGCCTTTATTTGAGAATATATAGGACATTAGAACCCGGATCTACCATTGTTCCAGTCTTGGTTTTGACACCCTGGGCTTGAGGAAGGTGACAGAATGGCACCTACTCTTCATTGAAAGTGGATCACTCAAATGTTTCTCTGTAGTGTGTGCGCCTGGTGTATGTCTAAGGCTGGGAGTAAAAGCTGGTGAGGGCAACTATTGCCCATTTTCAGGCTGGAAAAAGTTTATATATCTGTTTCCTTTGAAAATTACTGCAATATTCTAAAAGCAAAAAGAAACATGGCTTTCCCCCTATTTCTTTGCAAATCTTACAAAAGAAGGAAACTTTCTGTATCCAGAAAGACCCCCCCCCCCCAAAAAAAAAGATATTTGCTTTTCTGTCTGGCAATTATATATATAAGAAAAGGGTTTCACCAAATATTCACTTATTTAGCATAGTAAATAGAGTACTTCTTATGCACCATGTGTTTTGTTAAGTAAAGGAGATGAAAAGGTAATAAGATAGGATCTCTATCCCAGGAAATTTCTGCGATAAATATTATGTGCAGAAGAAGTGCAGTGGTGATTCAAGTTGAGGGGAACCCCAGAAAAACTTCACTGGGAAACAGTTAAACCAAGCATTTTCGAGGGTGATGGGAAAAATGGGTGCATTATAGGAGGACCAGTTAAACTAGGTAACTGATGCAAGCAAAGAAAGAGGCATAAAAGATTCTTAGAGCTCTCCTTAGCATTTTACCCGTTGTCTTCCTTTCAGAACATCTGTGTCTACTTTTCTTCTTTATGGGTTAAACAAAATGGGAAGACCCAATATCACCTACTTGTCCCCTAAACAAGAATTTTCTGTCTTTTTTTTTTTCAAAGATTTTATTTATTTATTTGACAGAGAGAGAGAGATAACAAGTAGGCAGAGGGGAGGAAACAGGCTCCCTGCCAAGCAGAGAGCCCGAGATGCGGGCCTTGATCCCAGAACCCTGAGATCATGGCCTGCTCTGAAGGCAGAGGCTTAACCCTCTGAGCCACCCAGGCGCCCACAAGAACTTTCTTTTTAATTGAAATAACATTTAATGTAACAGGGATGCCACAGTATCAAGTTAAGGTAAGTTCTTAGATGCAGTGTATCTGAGAAGGGGATTAGAGACAACTGAAATCTAAGAGTAAGGGATCTTAGTGTTTTTAATCTTAAGTACGCTGTGTGTGTGTGTGTGTGTGTGTGTGTGTGTGTGTGTGTTTGTGTTTGGAAGTTGGTGAGAAATTTGGAATGATGAAGGGAAATAAATGTAGCTGGCTGTTTTTAGTGTTTTATTGTTTACTAACAGCATTTTTATTGAAGTTATTGATCTGATTAACTTCAGTTCCCTTGAAGGTGGTTGAGAAAAAATAGAGAAGCAGTCTCGTAATGTCCAGAAGTAGTATTATGTTCATGAGACATGCGTCAGACATTCACTCTGAGCTTGTTACTGTCATTTTAAATGAGTGATGTGGTTTTAATAAACTTTTTTCTTTATCTTTCCCATCTATCATGCTATCTATCTATCTATCATCTATCTATATAGCATGTGAATAATTTTAAGAAATGATTGTGAAAAGTCAAAACAGGGTATAGGAAAAAACTATTAAAATATGGGTACAGAAATTAAAGAGGCTAGAATTAGTAAATTTACCCATCCATTTAGTGATGAACACTTGTGCCTCTGAGACATCAAGCAATAGTTTAATATCATCTATTTAAGAAGATGAGAAAGCATAAGAGTATACTAGAAGGATTTATTTTTATCAGAAATGTCCGAGAATTAAAGTGTTATTTAAGCATGGGAAATTCACTAAGGCAAATCGTGGAGAATTCACTTAGGTGGATTATTTCCATAATTAAATATTTATTACTGAATTTCTAAAATTTCTCTTTAGGGATGAATCAGTTCTTTCTGGAGTATTAACCTGGTAATATTTAGAAGCTTTAAGAAGGTATGGCATACCTTAATGTGATCATTAGCTTTCTTGAATCCTTAGGTATCTAGAGCCGAAATCTGGAAGTAGAGACACTAGTCAAAAAGCCAGAGTTGTAAGGATTAAATAGTGTAATTGGAATGTGGATTCTCTGAGGAGCATTCTATAATTTGCCGTTTGGTTACCAGTAGAAGCTGAGATACAAAAGAGAAATGACAGGCTAAATACTATAGGGGTTGATGTACTATTGCACTAAAGGCATATTAATTACAATAGTTACTGACTGGGTAGAAATTATAAGAATGCTAAATTAGGCATAATGTGTAGCCATAATGAAGCACGATGGTAGATAATAGATGGTTTGGAAAAAGCATAACATCAGCTTAGATTAGCACATAGATTAGGAACATTCATTCATTTTAAAGAGCTCTGCAGCCTAATGGCATCATTCAGATGTCCAAAGGCACATCGTTAGTACTACTATCTTTGCTCATTTCAGGAGTTTCATAGGAGATCATTGCATTCATTTACCTGTTTTGCCCCTGCCCTTCACACTGGCCCTGTGATCAGGACACACCTCTGTTTCCCAAATGCAGCATAACTGTTTCGAACGTCTTTCCACACCTTTGTTTGAATGCCTTTCTTTTATTTCTGATAAGTAATTCCTACTCATTCTTTAGTACCTAATTCCAATGTCCAATGTCTAGTGTATATACACATATATATAAATATATGAGTATCTCTTTATTTTTTATAAAACATTAACTCCTGCCACAGGCAGAGTTGGATTCCTCTTTTCCTGTGTTCCTGTAATTCTTTATATCTACTTTTATTATACCATTGTCTAGTACTATTTGCCTAAATATCAATATCCCCAGTACTCAGCGAGCCTTGATTCTGACACACAGTATACATAAATGAGAAGTGATAATACGCTGTTTGTGTAGCACCCAGCAAAAGAGAAGTTTATATTTATTTTTTGGTTTTTACTTGTTCAGAGTATTTATTACTTCACTCAGGCTATCCCTGGGAAAGCTTTATAATCTGCAAGGTGTTAAAGCTATTCTGTTTTTTTCTTTTTTAATAAAGATTTTTATTTATCTGAGAGAGAGAGGGAGAAGGAACAAGCGGGGAGGAGGGGCAAAGGGAGAAGGAGAAGCAGATTTCCTGCTAAACAGAGAGTCCGATGTGGGACTTGGTCCCAGGACTCTGGGATCATGACCTGAGCTGACTGAGCCACCCAGGCACAGCTCTTCTGTTTTCTTTTCTTTTTTTTCTTTTTTCTTTTTTTTTTTGCCAAATTCTGCCCTGTCACATTCATTCATATTTTTATTACTTATTTATTTATGTTTAAAGTTGACTCTATACCAGTTGGGATTTGAACTCAGGATCAAGAGTTGCATGCTCTAATGACTTAGTTTGCTAGTTGTTATTTTATTTTATTCGTATTTTATTAAATAAATATTCAATGTAGAAAATACAGAGTATGTTCAAAAATACTATGCTAGCCATTATGGAACCATGGATGAAAAACTTCAGTGTGTTGTATAGTTTAGTGAAAGTAGAAACTTGACAAGCTACTGAATATAGTGCTGGAGAGAAAAAGCAGTATATGCAAAGAAATGTGGGATACTATGGTGTGTTTAGAGAATATAAGTCAGAATAGTTGAAAATGTCAGTAGAGCTGTACAGAGTGAGAGGTGTTCAGGCATCAGAGTGATTAGGTCATTGAGGGGAATACTCATGCAGGACCTCGTGTGCCATAGACATGTAATTCTGAGATTATGAGTCTAATATTTTATGGGACTATTAACTTTAGGCTTTTACAGTGTTAATCTTAGGTTAGCAAGCAGTTTATAGTACAGTAGTACTAAAATACTTCTCCATCATTATAGATATTCTATGGTCATTACAAGGTATTTACTGTATTACCTTTTCCTTCAGTGATCACAATACTTTATGTTTTTAGGTTTTTTGTTATCATTCCTATGAATTAGATTAGGGCAGATATTATTTTACTAAAGGGTGTATCTAGAAAGAGACAGAGAGGATATGATGGTAGATCTTCTCAACTAGTCTTCTAGATTAGAACTAACTTCTCATGAGAATTCTGTACTCTAGCCATCAATTTATTCACCCTAAAAGGTGGTTGTAAAGGCTTTCTTTATATTTTGTAAGCGTCATCCAGAATAGATAGTGATGTACTTTTACACAATACCAGATTTTGGGCTTAACGTCATAAATTACAGTCTACTAATAGCGCCATTGGTGTAATATTTGACTGTATTTCATATATACAAATTGCTGTCTTTCAGTATTAAACAATTTTTTAAACTTTTTCTGCCTCTTTCTATAGGGTTTCATATGTCCCCAGTGTATGAAATCCCTTGGATCTGCTGATGAACTTTTCAAACACTATGAGGTAGTTCATGATGCTGGTAATGACTCAAGTCATGGAGGAGAGGCTCTTGCTCTGAAGCGGTACAGTACAATCACTTTGAAGTATATGCTGTTATGAGTGCCTGCGATATTATCTCTTTCTTGTGTTAGGGCCCAGGTAGTGTGCTCACTGTTCTTTGTCAGACTGACTCTGAGGTAAGAATAGAACGTGAGAAGATTTGACAGGACTCAAGGAACAGAAAGAAGCCAGTGTTGCTTGAGCTGAGTGAATGAGGAGGAGAGTGGTAAGGCAGGAACTATACTGTCCAGAGTGTATAGTCCTTGTTAATGAGTTCAGATTTTATACTAACTGCTGTAGGAATCTATTAGTCCTTATTATTGGAAAATTAGTGGGAGATATTTTGTTTCTGGCTCAGGCACTTGATGATTATACCATTTCTATGCTAAGGTGTTTTTCAATTCATACACAGTGATCTTTTTGACTAAAATTATGTTTCTAAGGGGTATACATGAAATTCTAGACGTAAAATTCTAAAGTATTTTTTTTTAATTGAGAAGACTGGAATATTAATGTATACTCACTAGCCATGATTTATTAAGAGAGCAGGTTATTAGAGGACATTAACTATTAATTCCTTTTTTTTCCAATTTATGTTTAGAGATGATATAACACTACTTAGACAAGAGGTCCAAGACCTTCAGGCGTCACTTAAGGTAACAATAAAAATGATTATATTTGTTTATTTTCAGTGTTTCAGATAATAAATCTTTTGAAATTTACTAAATGAAATTTTTTTTTCTCCTTAGGAAGAAAAATGGTACTCAGAAGAATTAAAGAAAGAATTAGAAAAATTTCAAGGGCTGCAGCAGCAAGTAAATGCTTTTAAATACTTAAAGTGTATTTATTAGTTGTTTATTTTCTTTATTGAAAATGAGCATTTTGTTAGCAGGTGACCTGAGATAAATAACTTCTTCTAATTTGTTAACCTGTATTTATAGCCTTCAGTGTATATCCTTGGTAATTCTAGAAAGCAGACAAATAATGGGGAAGCTAAGATGTAATTTCTTAAAGATATTTCATTAAGAATAAGTTACCTATAGATTGTTTTTGATACCTAACAACATATACCTAAATTATATACATAAATACATACCTAAATTGTTAAAAAAATATAGGTTCAGATAATAGTGAAGCTCTTCAGAGCATATATGTTGTGAAAAATTGGAAATGACTAAATTGTCTACTAGTAGGGAAAAAATTATTATTAACTTTTTGTTTACATGAATGCAGATTATTTGAAAGTGTGGGGAAATGGTTGTATTAACAATTGTAGGTTTTTTAAAAAAAACAATGTTTTAAAAAACAGAATAAAAATACACACACACACACACACACACACACACACGTGTGCGCTTTCTATAAAAATAATACATTGAAAAAACCCCAAATCAGGCAGTATCAGAAGTGATTACTTCAGAGTGAGATTCTGTTGATATATAGTTTAATATATCAATCCTATACTAGAAGTTTAGGCTAAAAAGACCAAGGGCCTTCAAAGCCCTAAGTAAGTGCACTACACTTAACTTCTGATTCACTTACAATTAAGAGCTGCAGGAATAACCCCACATCGGCTGAATGCAAATCAACTACTTTAATTAAGCTAAGCCCTCACTAGATTGGTGGGCTTCCATCCCACGAAAATTTAGTTAACAGCTAAACACCCTAAACAACTGGCTTCAATCTACTTCTGCCGCGTAGGAAAAAAAGGCGGGAGAAGCCCCGGCAGAATTGAAGCTGCTTCTTTGAATTTGCAATTCAATATGAAATTTCACCACAGAGTTTGGCAAAAAAAGGACTTAACCTTTATTCTTAGATTTACAGTCTATTGCCTTTATCAGCCATTTTACCTATGTTCATAAACCGATGATTATTTTCCACAAATCATAAAGACATCAGCACCCTTTATCTCCTATTTGGTGCATGAGCCGGGATAGCTGGAACTGCTCTTAGCTTACTAATCTGAGCTGATAATGTATTTTCTAAATAAATCTCTTAACCAATTATGATTTTTATATTGAAATTATATTGGCTTTTGGGACACCTGGGTAGCTTGGTCGATTAAGTGTCTGCTTTGGGCTTGGGTCATGATCCCAGGGTCCTGGGATCAAGTCCTGCATCAGGCTCCCTGCCCCGCTGGGAGTCTCCTTCTCCCTCTAATCCTTCCCCCTACTTGTGATCTCTCTCCCAGTCTCTCAAATAAATAAAATCTTAAAAAAATAAAATCATATTGGCTTTCATATTACAATTACATAAAGAATCATAGAATAATGGATTTTACCAAATATAGTTTTCATTTTTAAGAATCAAGTGGATAGCCTTCAACAATAATTCTAATATTTTTATAAAGTAATTAGCGGTCCCTTTGTTTATTAGTACATTATGACTCTTTTTGCCTTTTTTTTTTTTAAAGATTTTATTTATTTATTGGAGGGAGAGAGTGCATGAGCAAGAGAGCACAAGTAGGGGGAGCAGCAGAGGGAGAGGGAGAAGCAGACTTCCCACTGGGCAGGGAACCTGATGCAGGACTTGATTTCAGGACTCTAAGATCATGAACTGAGCCAAAGGCAGACGCTTAACTGACCGAGCCACCCAGGGGCCCCTCTTTTTGCCTTTTTATTTTTTCACCAAAAATTGCCATTTGGACTAAAAAAAAAAAAAAAAACCCAAATAAATGGATAGCAAGTTCTCAGTCTTATTACTTCTCAGCTTCCGTATTTGAGGTAGAAAAAAAGTTTTTGGTAATCTATAATACAGTTCGCTTACTCATGTTTTACATAGATACCATTAACAATTCATGAAACGTGCTGTATTATTTTTTTGTACCTGAAAACAGAGGAAACTGTTTACTACATTTGAGATGACTGTTTCACATTTAATAAATTAAATAAATTCTCCACAGTGCAAGGTGAAATTGCCTTGGTGTAGGAAATTTACTTTTGGGGACAGTGTATTTAAAACATTGATGATTTTTAGCAACCAGTATGTCTAAATCTAATGTATAGGAAAATAAAAATTAAGATTACATTGAGATGCCTTATTAAACTCTTTCAGATATATATAATTTTTTAGAATGACAATAATGATTAGACAGTATAGTGTTTTATTCCAAATGCAATAATAAATTAAACCTTATGGAATATATTCCTTATTTCTGCTTTTTAAAATGAGATTTATAATCCTGAATTAAAAATTTGTGCTTTTAATGCCAAACTTTTTAGTAATGATAGCTTCATGGCATATTTTAGCTTATGCAAATTTTTATATGTTATAGGATGGAATCTTTTTTATTTTTTTAAAGATTTATTTATCGTGTGTGTGTGTGGCTCAGTTGGTTAGATGTCTGCCTTTGGCTTGGGTCATGATCCCAGGGTACCAGAATCGAGCCCCACAGGGAGCCTGTTTTTCTATCTTCCTCTGTCCACCAATCTGCCCACTTGTGTTCTCTTTCTGTCAGATAAGTAAATAAAATTTTTAAAGAAAGAAAATATTTATTTTAGAGAGAGAGAGTATGGGTGGAGGTTAGGGAGGAGGGGCAGAGAGAAAATCTCAAATAGGCTCCCCGCTGAGCAAGGAGCTTGCCATGGGGCTCAGTCCCAAGACCCTGAGACCTTGAGCTGAGCCAAAACCAAAAGTCTAACACTTAACTGACTGAGGCACCCAGGTGCCCCTATGAGATTATGAATCTTATCTGCTGATTTAAATATTGGCTTTAGAATCTGTGTTTATAATTATAATAATTTATGTTATTTTAAATTTTTGCTAGTATGTCTCGGTTGCTCAGTTAAGCATCCAACTCTTGATCTCAGCTCAGGTCTTGATCTCAGGGTCATGAGTTCAAGTCCAGCATGGAGCCTACATTAAAAAAAAATCTTACTAAATTTATGGAATTTAAGATACTATCTGTTGTAAGTTTATATTTTATATTATATTTATATTATATTAATAACTTTATATTAACAGAATAAAATTCTTAGAACCAGTGACTGCAGGTAGATTGTTATGCCAGTCTGCCTAATTACCATTAGAAATGCTGTTAGAGATCTGAAAGATTGTGAACAGGCCAAACATTTTATCAAAATCTTGCTACTTACCTCACAGAATGTGGCTTTTAGAGATTTTTTTTTTTCCACATTGACAATAGTATTTTCTTTTCATTTTAATGTGTTTGTTTATGTCTTGTTTTCATTGAGGAGTCTAAACCTGATGGATTGGTGGCTGACTCATCAGCAGGTACTTAAAGCAGATATTTTTTTCATTGCTTATTCTTCTTTTTCACTTTTTACCTTTTCTCTGGCATCTGCTACATAAGTTTGTATTATGGTTATACTTTCTGGCTCTGAAACAGTAAAAATAGTAGTCATATTTTAGGTTTAGAGTACTACCTGTGAACTGCATAATTTAGTCAACAAAAATCTTAATGTTTTCTTAGTTCATTATATTCTGTAGTTATAAATAAACTTCTGGAATATTACATGAATATAGTTTAATGAAATGTTAAATCCTATTTTAAAGAGTGATGTACCTTTTTTTTCTTGGAATAAAATGATGAAACTAGCATCTTTGTAATTGACTTTAGCTGGAGGAATGCTCAATGAATATTCAGAATTACATTTTGAGGTTAGCTGTTCTCTTTCCCTCTGAAATCTTTTTATAAGAATGAAGTATTAGGAGTTGACTTGCATTTTAATTGATTATCTTATTTAAGATCTTGATTTTAAACCATTTCTAACTTCACTTCTTATTATAATAAATTTTATTTAGAGAGGCAGAATATATTCCTTTTTGGTTAGTTGATGGTTATAGAAAAATAACAAATGTGAAATCAAAATAAATCTTGAAACAGATATTTATGAATTATTTGGGCATGATGCTAAATATTCTTTTCATTTGTCTTATGTGTTTATAAACTATGACTTGTGCCTTAAATGAATTAGATATTCTTAATTCTTGAAATGTTGATTGTCTTTCCTGTAATGATTAGGATGTAAGTAATAACAATTTAGGAAATATAATTAGGATTAATTATGTATTTGAATAACTATGGTACTTTTTTTTTTTATAGAACTACAGTCTTTGGAACAACAATTAGAAGAAGCCCAGACAGAAAATTTTAATATCAAGCAAATGAAAGACTTATTTGAACAGAAAGCAGCCCAACTTGCCACTGAAATTGCAGGTGAATTGAATCAGATTTTTTTTTAAAGATTTTATTTATTTATTTGACAGACAGAAATACAGCTAGAGAGGGAACACAAGCAGGGGGAGTGAGAGAGGGAGAAGCAGGCTTTCCGCTGAGCAGGGAGCCCCATGTGGGGCTTGATCCCGGGTCTCCAGAATCATGACCAACTGAGCCACCCAGGTGCCCCTGAATCAGATTTTTTTAGCTAGTAAATCAGTCCTGTTACCTTTTTACCATTATAGAGCCTAGGAATAAGGCATTAATTGTATTTTAGTGTGATTAGGCATTTGTTATAGACTATGATGGTGATTACTGGAATTTAATAATAGAGTTGCTATATAAATTAATTTGTCCCCTCACCTCCTTTCAAATGACTGATTTTTCTCTGTAGAAATCTTGGAATGTAGAGAAGATGAATTTTCTTTTGGGGTATGCTTAAAGATTAATAAGTAACATTTTGAAGAGATTAAATAATACAGATTTAATGTTTGGTCATGTTGTCAGTTACTGTTTTTTAAATTACATGCTTTTAGGGTAAAATATATGCTTAAGTATACATTAATATGCTCATTAGTAACAGTGTTGGTGCTATATGGAATTTATGTAGACAAAAACATTTGATTATTTTAGGTTCATCATTTCATGTAATCTGAAGTTAAAGTTCATTGTATGTATTTATGGTTATGTAAGGAGTGTGAATTTGAATTAATAATGTGTAGATATGCATTGTGTAATATATAAGAATTTATAAAACTGTATCATATGCAGGATTTTATAAAACTGTCCTTTCCATAAAACTAATATTTATAACTATCTTTAATTAGATATAAAGTCAAAATATGATGAAGAACGGAGTCTTCGAGAAGCTGCTGACCAAAAAGTGGCACATCTGACAGAAGAATTAAACAAAGAAACAGCTATAATTCAAGATCTGAAGACTGAACTGGTAATTTAGAAGCCACTTATTGCAATGTACTTTTATAATTTTCTAAATTAAAGATGAAATACATACTTTGATGAAAAAAATTTTAGAAGTATAGCTTGTTTAAAATGGAGGAAATAAAAATTCCTTATAGTTCTATCCTCTACACATATACTAATAGGATTTTTTATATAGATATGGTATCTAGGATGCAGAATCTATTACCTTAACGTTTTTGCATTTCTACCTTAATATTATCTTTTTGCTTAGCATTTTTGCTGTTTCTATATTAATATTATCCATCTTTTTGCTCTTCCGTATCTGCGTCTCTGATCCTGACCTTTCCCTACATTTTGGTTTTATAAATTGACCTACTTTTAGAATACTTCTGATTGCATTTTTAGCTTTTTTCAAATTCAACAAATGTAACATTATGTCATCATATGACCTCCTCAGCTGTGTTTCTGTCATTGATATTATGCATCTTCAACAGTCTCCCAAGTTGTAACAACCTTGAATCTGTTCTTGACTCCTTTCTGTCCTTTATTTAGCATTCAGTAAATATATCAATAGAATCAACCATGTCTAGCCGGCAATAAACCCTAATTATATTTACATCTACTTCTTTATTTTTATTACTGGTTTCCTAGGATAGAAGACGAGGCATTTATGCTTCAAAATGTGACCTTTACAAATGATTGTTATGACCATTGGGTGTAGTTTGTGAAGAAGAGGAAAGCAAATAAAGTATTAAGGATAATTGTGAATTTGCTATTTTGAGTGGTAATACTATTAAATAGGACATATATATTGGGAAGAGGAGAGGCTTGTTGGGGGAAAAATATCAGTGGTCAGTGTTTGTAGTCCAATAATATCAAAAATTGTTTTCATTTTGATTTTTTTGTAGTAAAACCATATAAAAATGTGTGTTCTTTTAGTTTTTCACTGTAATTTTTAATGAAAATGTGATCTACAGCTTCAGAGACCTGGTATAGAAGATGTTGCTGTGCTAAAGAAAGAACTGGTGCAAGTTCAAACACTAATGGACAACATGACATTGGAACGTGAGAAAGAATCTGAAAAACTCAAAGATGAGTGCAAAAAATTACAGGCAGAATATGCCAACTCGGAGGTAAATAAGTTTAGTATGCCTAAACATGACTGTTCTTAACTTGTTTAGTGTATACTATTGAGTAAAGCCAACATTTGAGATTTTTCCGAGTTATCTATCAAAACGGTATTTGACTTTCATTTGCTCTGAATGATATTTGTATATAATCAGTCTAATCTGAGATATAATATTTAACTTTGCTTTATGAAGCTAGACATTTAGAGAAGAATGTGTAAGAGGACTGTTTTATTTGATAAATGATATATATTATGGGGAGATAATATTTAAAGTTAAATTTGATCCAAGCTAGTCAGTAAGTGGTAATTGAGTTTATCTCAGTTTGGTCGGGATAAAGGAAGTATGATTTCATTTTTTACAATTGTATTACCAGTGTTGTTCAGAAAAAAATATTTAGGAAATACTTATTCTCTAGTAGCTTTGTTTCTCACTTACCAATTATTGACTTATGTTGTTGAAAGAAATCTTAAAAATCATCTAGTCTAGCACTTTACCCAGGATTCACCTTTATAGCATTTGATAAGTGATGCTTATCTTGCTAGGTGTTCTAGGGGGTGCTTATTCCTTTGTAGGTCAGCCATTCTGTTGAGTTGGCATTTGTTTTCCTGTAATTTACATGCACTGGGTCCAATTCTCCTTAGGTATTACACAGAATAAATTGTTCCTTTTTTCCACGAGATATTTGAAGACTGTTCATATTTATTGAGTTCTCTTCCAGGATAAAATATTTTCAGTTCCGTTTACCATTTGTCACATGACTTTGGCCTGTAAATCTTTGAGATATATAATTATGTCAGTATATGACAACTCTAGGATATGTAATAAATATATTTGCTTTAAAATGCTAGCTTTTTCCCCCTTTACTGTATTATAGAGGATGAGTATAGAGTATAGAGATTATACAGGACCTCTGTTTTTTGTATTTTCAGTTTAAAGAGTTGAGTTATAGTGACATTTCAGTTTGGATTTCTTTCTTGGAGTTTTAAAGCTAGTGATCTAAAAGCCACTCTGTTCACAATTAGTAACATAATGAGCTAGGGAGTATAAATATTATAGATAACCATTTCATTCTTTCTCTTTCTTCCTCCCAAATTTTAGCAATAGGGGGAAAGTTTATGAGTATTATATGCATAGGCATGTGAAGCTTTATGATGATTAGTACTTAAAGTTTATGAACTTCAGCTGCTGATTTCCTAAAAGTGATTTTTGTAACCCAGTGACATATAACTACGCAGTTTTAAAACAATTTCAAGGAGCTCATGAACTTATGGAAGCCAGTTAAAAGCTTCTAATATGTACTCAAGGAGATGCTGAATCAAACAAGTCTCATGAGGAAAAAGCCCATTCAGATAAGGTGAAAGCAGAAATACTTGAATTTGGGTGAATTGAGTCATTTATTTCTGTACTTCAGTAAGAATTACTTTTGATTAAATCTTCCCCCTAGCATTTCTCAAATTTTTAAAAATTATATTCTCTTTTGATTAGAAAAAATTCCTTTAGTGTTATATGAAATTTCCAAAAATGTAATAAGGTGACTAAAATTGAATCACAATAATGACACTTTTGTGATATATCTATTTTAAAGTGCAGTCCTCTCTGACCTTTTATGGAGTTATATATGTTTACTTGTTAAACAAGTAGAATTTGAGCTGAGAGAAGAAATTTATATATTTACTTGCATTTTGAGAAAAGTATATGTGGGAAAATATTTCTGAGTAATATTTTATTTAATAATTTGTTTAATATGGGAGATTTTTGTACACTTGCATTTTTATTCATAGATTAAATTATCTTTATATGTTATGAGGCGGTCATTTAAGATGAAAAAGCGTAACTAGAGTTATATAAGATTTGGGAGAAAAAAGATTTAGTGTCTTCTTGTACTGTCCTGTCAACAGGTTGATTGTGGGAAAAAAATGATTTTTTTTCTTCTCGGAAAGATGTTTTTGGAAAAGAAAGATGGCATAGAAATCCATTATTCATGTCTTCTTTTACATTTTCATAAAACTTTTCTTTTTTAATGTTTTTGAAATAAATTTTAAAATAGGTTTATTCCTGCTGAATAGCGGCTTAACATTTCATCATATTTTTAGTAAAATAAAGTTAATATTTACTTTCTACTTAGTTAACTAATTGGTTTGTAATGATTGAGAGCTCACATTATACTTAAATATTTTGTATAACTTTAGGAATGGTAGAATAAGAGTCTGAGTAATATTATTGGAAACAAACTCTTAACTTTTTGAGTACCACTGGGTTTTGGATACTATGCCAGGTACTTAAAATATATGGTCTCATTTGTTTCTTTTAACATGTAAATGAAGTATTATGTTTGCTTTATATGGAAAGAATCTGAGTCTCAGTGAAGGTAAATAAATTAAGTTCATGCATTTCATGTAAGGAAGGTAGGACTAGAACTCAGGTCTTCCCCAAAGCCTGCAGTCTTTCCCTATCATTTTCTCTCTCATTTTGGGTGATCTGATGATTGCCCTACAGGTAAATCTGTACTGTCAATCTTGACCTAATACTTACTGTTATTACTTTTTATATTTTGCCATATTGTATGTTATAATATTTATATTGAGTACAACTTCAAATACTTTTGAATTAATAGTTCATACCATTTTCATATTAAAAAATTAATGTCTACATATTCCATCTCATTTATTTGTTTATAACTCTGTTTTTAGCTTCTGCTTACTTTTTAAATATATGAATGTATTTTACTAATTTATTAAAATTCAGTCCTATTCTCAGATTTGTTGAATTATAACACTAATGAAAAATTATTTTATATATTACTACTTTATAGAACCTAAATATTATATGTGAAACAGAATACATTAAAAGGAATTAAAGAAGCTAAAAATGTAATGATTTATTTGGTATTTCTAATTGATGTCGAAGACATATAATATAACGTATATTATTAAGTATGTTCTTTGTGTTTCATTACTTTCATTTATATATACCTTATGAATTCATTGACAGGTGTTTTTTTTGGTCTAGATATTTTAGAAAAATAAATCATTTTAAAGCATTTGAAAATACTTTATAAATAGCTGTTATAGATCAAAAATTGAGAATTTAAGGATTAAAAAAGTATTATTTAAAAAAATTTACATTATTGAAAATATCAAAGCAATAATCAACTTATATTTGGTGTGGTCTTTAATGGAAATGATCTTTTAAGAATCTTAATGTATTCCAAATAAACTCATTTTAAAAGCTAAAATATTTATAAAGATGGAATAAAAATGATTATACTATGCATAGTTATTAAAGAGAGTACTTAAATGTCTTTTTTAAAAGTATGCAAATATCAGAGATCAGATTTAGCCACGTGTTTGGATATTTGTGTGTTCATTGTATACTTTTGTCAGTCTTGTCTTCCACCTTTCATCCATCATTTTATTATTTTTTTTCTGCTTTCTAATGGAGATGCTTAAACTTGAGGTAATGTGTTTTTGGAAGGCTTTTAATATTAGTAATACCTAACACTTGTTGTCATCGTGGCAATTTTGTGTTTTAAGGAAATCTCAGAACTTCAAAGATACTCTCATTTTTTTAATCAGGCCAATTTTCAACCATCTTTAAATGATTATTTACTAATAGTAGTATAGTATTAGAACAATAATTATAACTCTAAAGCATTAGCAGGATGTTTGCTAAAAATATCTTTCCTTAATTATTTTTTTAATTTAGGATTTTTAGTAAAAATCCAGTGTTGAATTCAATAATATGGCTTCAAGGAAATGCAGACTATTTTATTGGGTCTGATACTGGGAACAAAAATCTATTAACTCCTTGGAGATGAATCACTCATTTATTTAGTGAGTATTTTTTGAATGTCTAGGGTCAGTAACTATTTTAGGTATAGGGAATACAACAGAGAGTGCTTGCTCTCATAAAGCTAATATTTCTTTGTGGAGGCCAGACAAATGTATATAAATCATGATAGAAAGTCTGTTAATGTTAAGTGCTATAAAGAAAAATAAAGCAGGAAAATTAACAAGTCAGGAGATGACATGTTGGCAAGGATGCAGAGAAGGAGGAACCTTTTTACACTGTTGATGGGAATGCAAGCCGGTACAGCCACTCTGGAAAACATTATGGAGGTTCCTCAAAAAGTTGAAAATAGAGCTACCTTACAACCCAACATTTGCACTACTAGGTATTTACCCCAAAGATACAAATGTAGTGATCTGAAGGGGCACCTGCACCTCAGTGTTTATAGCAGCAATGTCCACAATAGCTGAACTTGGAAAGAGTCCAGATGTCCATCGATAGATGAATGGATAAAGAAGATGTGGTATGGGGGGTGCCTAGGTGGCTCAGTTGGTTAAGGGACTGCCTTCGGCTCAGGTCATGATCCCAGAGTCCCGGGATCGAGCCCTGCATCAGGCTCCCTGCCTGGCGGGAAGCCTGCTTCTCCCTCTCTCACTCCCCCTGCTTGTGTTCCCTCCCTAGCTGTGTTTCTCTCTGTCGAATAAATAAATAAAATCTTAAAAAAAAAAAAAAAAAGATGTGGTATGTGTGGGATACTACTCAGCCATCAAAAAGAATGAAATATCGCCATTTGCAACAATGTGAGTGGAATTAGAGGCTATTATGCTAAGCAAAATAAGTCAGTCAGAGACAATTACCATATGATTTCACTCATATGTAGGATTTAAGAAACAAAACAGAGGATCCTTGGAGAAGGGAGGGAAAAATAAAACAAGATGAAACCAGAGAGGGAGACAAACCTTAAGAGGCTCTTAATCATAAGAAACAAACAAACTGAGGATTACTAGAGGGGGGTGTGGGAATGGGGAAACTGGATGAAAAAAAAAAAAGAAAACAGGGTGTATGTATGGGCAGTAGTGTAGTGGAGCTGGTAATAACATTAGGACAACTTTAGATAGAATGATCAGGGAATGTCTTCTTAAGGAGGATATGTGTGAGAAGTAAGCAAGAATCAGGGTGAAGAACTGGGAGCAATCATTCCCAGGAAGAGGAGGTGTAACTTTTAAAGCCTCGAGGCACAGATGAGGCTGGCCTGTTAAACAGTGAGGAAGGTCAGTGTGGAGGGCCATCTTTATTTGAATTTCACCCATAGTCATATTTGAACAGGGAATATATTTATTTTCTTGAAAATTTTGACTTCTTAAAATTTTTATTTTTTCCCCATACAAACCATAATACATGATCATTGTAAAAGATTACAGTGATTTATAAAGTACAACAGAGAAGTGAATGTTTTCTGTAATTCACTCCCCTCCTCCCCTTCCCCATGACTAAAATATAACTTTTGGTATAAATTCTTCCCACATCATTCTTTTTTCCACCCTTGAGTAAAATAAAAAATTTCAAATGCTTGCTTTTAAAAAATTCTTGTTAAAAAAGTACATATTTAGTATATAAAGGATAAATGACACACCTAATATCTAGTTCTTTAGGTATTAAAATTACAAAATCACATATATGAATGTATCTAAAACTGTAAAATATAACAAGATACTTTATATAGTTTTACTTCACATTTTGCTTGTTTTTCTACATTTTGGAGTTAATTAGCAAGATAGATACTAGTTAGATGTTACTAGGCTTACTATATCTAATAAACTTAAATGTAGAATCATGGTTATTTTTTTTTTTAAGATTTTATTTATTCGACAGAGAGAAACACAGCTAGAGAGGAAACAAGCAGGGGGAGTGAGAGAGGGAGAAGCAGGCTTCCCGCCGAGCAGGGAGCCAGATGTGGGGCTCGATCCTGGGTCTCTGGGATCATGACCCGAGCCGAAGGCAGTCGCTTAACCAACTGAGCCACCCAGGCGCCCCTAGAATCATGGTTATTTTAATGAACTATACTCATAATTTGTATCTTAATATATACTGTTGTTTTTGTTTATTTTGTGTTACTATGCTAAATCCTTTGATATATAGTAATTTAAAACAGCCAAACTGTTCCCAGTATATCTGTTAACATCCATAATGTTACTAACAGAAAATGATCTGAGATTCAAATAAACTCCCAATATCAATGAAAAGGTTACATGATCAGTTTAAGAAAGAAGTTACTAGGATATACCTTTAGCTTGACTATAGTTAAAAATAACAAATATTTCAACATTTCCTTCTTTGGGGCACCTGAGTGGCTCAGTGAAGTGTCTGACTCTTAATCTTAGTTCAGGTCTTGATCTCAGAGTTATGAGTTCAAGCCCCACATTGGCTCCACACTGGGTGTGGAGCCTACTTAAAAACAAAAACAAGAAAACCAGCAATGATTCCTTCTCTTAAATATATAGTAGCATATATATATATGACATATATATATATATATATACATATATATGTCAGTTATTATTGAAACACACTATTTAAGCTGTAATTATAAAGTAATATGACAGATTACCTTTCATTGTATTAGAATTGGTTTATTTACATGAATGTTTTCCTTAAAAGGTCAGGCCAGGAAGATATCTCAGATATGCTGCCGTTCATAAAAACATTTCTGAAACCTCTAACTGACTTTAAGCCAGTTTGAAAACACTCAAAAAAGTAGTTTTATTAACATATGATTATTAAAATAAAATAATCCCAAGTGTTTGATCATTCAGTTTAATTACTTAACCTTCTTTATAAGATGGTTTCCAAAACTTTAAACCAAAGCACTGTAATAGATGAAGATATATAAACCACCAATGAGAATCCTTTTTAAAAAACAAAGTGCCATACATACTGGAAGGGTTTCCAAAAGAAGAGTAGCGGAAGATCTCTTAGCATTATTGTCAAAATAAATCGATAGCCTTCTAAAGTTTCTCCCTTAAAAATGAAAGTACTTATTTGTAATATTGAGTATAGACAACTACTGATGTGTTTCTTAGGAAAAATTTTTAAAAATTTATGTCTTTTTCATATGAAGTTTATTTACTATAGACAATGAAAATGTAACTTTGGGAATGTAAAGAGTGAAGCCAATAAATAATATTAGAAATATGAAGTTATTTTGTTAATATCACTTGTAGGAAACTGTACTTAAAAAGCAGTACTTAGGCCCTATCTCCCTAGTGTTGAAGCTCTCATGTGTAGGAAGTTTCTAAGATCTTTGCTTACTTTTCTCTTATTTTTAAGTGATCAAACCATCATCTTAATTTCATTAAAAAAATGTTAAAATGCATTAAAGCATATTCACATCCAGCAATATTATACCTGATCACAGAGTGGCCCAGCTTAATGAAACTATATCAAATAAAACTCTATATAACTTCTTTGGACAAAAACTTTAAATTATAATCAAAAGGGTGATTTAACACCTTTCCAAGGTGATTCTGTATTTTGTGTTTGCATTTAATTATCATATTTTTAAAGTAAAAGGAAAGGCTAGCCTATAGAAATTGGGAGAAAATGCAGGCAGTAGCTTGCATATCTTCTTTAAATGCAGAAGGATTAACGTACAGAGTTTCAGAGTCAGTAAATTGAAGTTTAACAGTTTGATGCTGACTCAGACACATGAAGTAGAATGCCACCTCTTCATTTCATGCAAAAATGAAGTTGTGCATTTTGGATAAATTTTAAAAATTAATTTTCAGATGTGAGATGGCAGTAGGGGTGGTAGGAAAAATAAGTAAGTTGAAACTTCTAAGTATTTTTTAAATTTAAAAACAACAGTGACAAAAATCGATGTAACTTAAAAACCTTTGCATACTCCCATTTTCTTTTCCATTTTAGTTTTCTCTAATTTTCTTTCTTTCTTTTTTTAAGGCTACAATAAGCCAACTAAGGAGTGAACTTGCGAAAGGCCCCCAGGAAGTTGCTGTATATGTACAGGAACTACAAAAACTTAAAATTTCACTTAATGAGTTAACACAAAAAAATCAGGTGAGAATTTAAAAACTACATATAGTGGTGAATTGATTTTATGTATCTTGAATTTTAATCTTGTGTATGTTGTATATATATGGCACGAGTACAGCATGACTTATTCTGGTTTTTAAGTGTTAAGGACATTCACATTGTTATGAAACTAATTTCCAGAACTCCTTTCATCTTGCTGAACTAAAACTCTACTTGCTTTGAACAACTCCCCATTCACCGCCACCTTATTGTCAAGGAAAAACCCTCCTATGTGTCTCCTGTACTCTCAGTACCCTACTATACCTTTACTTCTGACATCAGATGTGTATTCCTCACATTAACAGTTCTGTGACACCAGCAAGTCTCATACAATGTAAGAATTCTGGCACCATTTACTTGGAGATAGTGTCAGATCCCACAGTTTAAGGGATTCATCCCACAAGACTGTTCCCCCACCCCCACCCCCATCCCACCAACACCAGTTGAAAGTCGGGCTTGTTACCTGCACTAAATGGCTATAAATAAGAGGCTCTTACAACCCTTACCTTAGATTTGATTAATTTGCTAGAGTGTCACAAAATACAGGAAAACATTTTACTTACCAGACACTGGTTTAATTTAAAAGGTTATATAATTCAAGAGCAGCCAGGTGGAAGAGATCCATAGAGTAAGTTGTGTGGGAAAGGGCATGGAGCTTCTTTGCTCTCTCTGGGTGCTTTCTGTATGTTCATCAACCTAGAATCTCTCCATACCCTGACCCTTCGCGTTTTTAAGGAGGCCTCCTTACATTGGCATGATTGATAAATTATTGGCCATTGGTGATTAACTCAATCTTCAGCTCCTCTCCCCTCCCTGAGGTGGTGGTGTTGGGGGGTTGAAGGGGGATCTGGTTGAAAGTTCTAACCCTTTAACCAGCCCCCATCCTTAGGGTCTTTCTAAAAAATCACCTCGTTAACATAAATGCATTGGTGGTTGAAAGGGGCTTGTTATGCATAAACAAAAGACATTTTCATTGCTCTTATCACTTAGGAAATTCCAAAGGTTTTTGGAGCTCTTCCAGAAATGGTGGTAAAAACCCAACATATATTTTATATTATAAATTACAGTCATACTTTTGATGCACCAAGTTTTTGATTTGATGTAATCCAGTTTATCTCTTTTTGCTTTTGGTGTCATATTCAAGAAATCATTGCCAAATCCAATCCCATGAAGCTTTTCCCCTATGTTTTCTTTTAATAGTTTTATAGTTTTAGGTCTTGCCTTTTGGTCTTTGATTCATTTTGACCTAATATTTTTTGATAGCATAAGGTAAGGATTTAGTTTTCACTCTTTTGCTTATGGGTGGTTTCTCCTGCACCATTTGTTGAAAAGACTTTTCCTTTCCTGTGCTCCTGGCACCCTTATTAAAAATCATTTGACCATGTATGTGAATGTTTATTTTGGGGCTCTCTATGCTTATACCATTGGTCTTATGTCTCTCTTTATGCCAGTACCACACTGTTTGGACTACTGTAGCTTTTAATAAGTTTGGAAATGAGAGAGTATGAGACCTTCAAGTTTGTTCTTTATTTCCTATTTTATAATGTTAATATTTCCCATCTTGTTTCTTTATAGAAGAACAACAGATAATTTTAGTTTTGGGGACAGGGTAGGTATTTGTTAGTACTTTTCTTCCATGTCTTTACTTTTTTGGTGGTGGGGGAGTAGGGAGTCATTAAACAGTTTTATTGAACAGTATGGTGAATTTTTTTGCTTTGCTTTTTAATAAGTTGAATGTACTATTTTGTTGAAATATAACAAGGGAAAAACCAAAGAAAAGAACATGGTAGAGGAGGGAAAAGGGACAAGTATAACTGGCTGTAAATATTCTTACCAAGTCTTCAGAGACCTATAGCTCTGGCTGGCGGCTTACTGCAACCTCATGAGAAACCCTGAGGTAGAACCACCAGCTAAGCTGTTTCTGAATTCCTGACCCTCAGAAGTTAATCTGCAAAGTTTTAGGGTAATTTGTTGCTTGTGACATTGGCTAATAGTTCTCAAACCTCTTTATTTCAGAAATACTATATATTCTCAAAATTGTTACAGACCCCAGAGAGGTTTTACTTTTTTGGATTATATCTATGGCTACTTAGTATATTAGAAATTAAAATGTAAATTTAAAAAATATGGATTTGTTTTAAAAATATTATTAAATATTACCATAAACACCATTTCTTATGAAAAATGACTGTATTTTTCCAAAACAAAAAATAGTGGTGATGTTTTATATTTTGTAAATCTCTTTAATGTCCAGCTTAATGTTAGGACAGATGGATTCTCATATTTGCTTTTACATTTCATCTGTTATGGTGTGGTTGAAGGATATGAAGAAAATTCAATCTCATACAGATATATAGTTGGAAAGGGAGGAATAATTTAACCTTTTCAGATAATTATAGCTATTTTTATTCGATACTATACCAAAAGTAGATAAGGCATAGTTTCTCAAAAGTGAGTTACAATGGAGAACCTGAAACCATACCAATGCTATTTTTATACATATAACATTAAATTTATTAGTTTTCCTTGCCTTTTGAGTAAGTCTTTCCTGTGCATGATTTTATAACATCATAGATAGTCATGTGGAAAATATTGGTTGTACAGATCTTCCAAATATTGAGATTTCATTGTACAATATAAAAACAGTATCATTTGTCAGTATCATTATCAATCTCGGAATAGACCTTAAGTATGAGAAAGTGTCAGGCTCATGGTGATGGATACAAGTTTTTTAAAAGTCTAGGCTTCACTTGAAAGCTCGAATTTTATTATTGGAAACATAGTATCAGTTCTCTTAAGTGACAGGTTCTTTTCCTACCCAAGTCTGAATAATTATGGTTTGTCTGTTATTCTTTCTGGCAAATGGTGTTTCATGAAAAAAAGGAACTAGTTTAGCTTGCTATTAATGCTATTAATGCTCTTTCGTGTGACAATTACATAATTCTTTGGTATCCAAAAGTGATCTATGCATACTTCCTACTCTTTCACAAGGATTTTATTTCTCCTTGCTATTACACATATTGCAGCTATCAACATTCACATATAAATCTCATGCATTTGTGCAAGAATTTCTCTGTTATGTACTCCCAAGTGAAATTGCTGGGTTGTAGGCTACACAAATGTTCAAATTTAGTAGGTTACCTCAAATAATTTTCTGAAGTATTTATACCTGTTTACTGTTGTCCATTTCTCTGTCAGTTTTTTTTTTTTTTTAAAGATTTCATTTGTTTGAGAGAGAGAGACAGAGATAGTGAGAGAGAGCAGTAGCAGAGGGGAAAAGCATGCTCCCTGCCAGAGCAGGGAGCCCAATGCGGGGCTCCATCCCAGGACCCTGGGATCATAACCTGAGCCAAAGGCAGACACTCAACCAACTAAGCCACCAGGTGCCCCTCTTTGTCAGTTCTTGATGCTGACTTGATCTTTTTCTCTGGCTTATGAAGCATACCTGACTAACCTCCCTCCACCTTTTTTCTTCTGCCAGTCTATGTGTAGAAAACATTTACACACAAATAGTTTTATCTTTGACTCTCAGTGTGATTTTTAATTCCTTTGAGATCAGGGTTGACATTCTACTTTTTGGAAACTTACCAGGGTATGTACATGATGTGGATGTTTATGATCAGTGTCATTTATTATGTAATTTTAAAACATTAAACTATTAAGAAAGGGCATGATTTGGCATGGATACCTTGAAATGTATAGTTAGATAATGAAGTAAAGATTGTATGTATGTACACACACATTATTAAAGGAAGTATTATGGTTATTTGATGAATAATGTATAGAATCAAGATGCTTTAGTGTGGTGAAACTGGAATATTACTGATTAGGGGATAATAGAGTCTTATAGTAATCTTAATAATCCTTATGTAAGTGTAAGACTTCACAATTTTTTTTCCAAAATGTTTTCTTGTTGATGATGTGCTTACCAGTTAAAGTAAGCACAGACATACATCCTTTTATTATCCTTGCTATCTGCCTCTCCCACCCCTCTTCACCCCATGTCCTTGGCAAACCATAATTGTTGAGAGTAGTGGTATCCACGTGTTTTGCATATAGTCTTATGGAGGCCATTACATGAAATGCCTTGGGCAGTTTTGGGGTCATAGCAGCATCAAGGTGGATAGATGATATTTTAATACATAACGAATAGCAAGCATAATTCTTTCTGTGCTAATGTCAAGATCTTCAGCATTAGATCAGTGTTTTATAATTACTGTTTTTTGAAAAATTAAAAGGGAATATCAAAGAAACTTTCTTCTTAGTTTCTAATAAGAATCATACTCTAAACACAATTCTGCAACTCAGTTTAATTAACTATTTTTATATAAATTCTGAGCAAATCATTTATTTAGTTAAAGTTACTAGTATAGGTCATTGTAAGAGACAGAGTTATTTTTTGGGTTTCACTTCTCACCTCTTTTTCATCTTTTATTACTTTTTCTTTTCCAACAGTGCTAGTATTAAGTTGCTCAGAGTCCAAAGCAAGAGCCAGATATGGCTAGCAGTTCTGTTGCTGTGTATTACCACTGTACTGCAAAGTGGCATACTGAGGAGCAGTGTAGTACAGTGGTCGAAGTTATGTTGAAGTCCCAGCTTTGCCACTGACTGTGACAGCCTCTCCCAGTTTTTTTCTTCTGCTGCTAAGAGAGACTAATTTAACCATTTGCCTTTTAGGAGTGATATGTATCTTAAATAAATTAATAGATGTTTAAGTTCTTAGACCAGTGTCTGCCTTTTCATAAGCACCTAAGTCAGTGTTTGTTGTTTTTGTTTTTATTTGTAAGCGTGCTACAGGGTTGGGTCAAGACCAAGGTGGACGTTTTCCTAACTTACGGCCTAGTAAGTCAGGAAGGGCTTTTGTAGGAGACATAACTTTTTAGCGTAGTCTTCAGGGACGCTAAGGAACATTTCACATGGCACAGGGGTTAATGTTGGTTCATTTTGAGAGCTAGATATGCAAAAGTCATGGGAACAAGTAAGAGCACAAAAAAATATGGCATGTTGGAAAGCTATAGTAAGTAGTTCAGTTTGTTCTTTCTCACCAAGCTCTTTTGAAGAACAAATAAGATGAGATCCCTCAAACTACTTTGTAAGCTAGCAAGCATTCAAAAAATGCTGTCTTTTTGCATTTATTCTCATTACCTGGGCAAGTAACAAGTGAAAAATGGAGTCTGATACAGGGAAATTGTCTCTAAGAGAAATCTGTTGAAGGAACAATGGGTGAGGAATAAAGAGGACTAGACATTTGGAAAGAAGGAATTTTGCTTACCCAAATGATAATTATGTTGTGAGTTAGGCTTGAATGATACTTTTTAAAAATTTTTTATTTAATTTATTTATTTTTGAGAGAGAGAGAGAGAAGGAGAGTGGTGGAGGGAGAGGGAGGGAGAGAATTGTAAGCAGGCTCCATGCCCAGCACATGGGACTTGGGACTTGATACCATGACCCTAAAATCATGATGTGAGCTGAAACCAACAGTTGGACCCTTAACTGACTGAGCCACTCAGATGCCCCTTCACTATCATCTTAGAATTTAAACTTATTCAGGTTTATTGAAGGGCATTTTTGGGTGATCATGAATTGACTCACTGAGTGTCTAAATTGTGTTGTGATAATTTACTGGACTTGGAATTGTAATACATCACTCTGCCATTTGGCTGAGTCATATTAGGTTCTTTCAGGCTTTAGCTTCCTTATCCAGAGAATGGGGATGATAATGTATCTCATATTTTGTTGTAAGAATTAATATGGAGAAGTGAAAGTACAATTACTATTTTCTGTAGTGACTCTAACTGTACTTAAGTCCATCTTCAAAAAACCATGTATTCACTGTACTGTTTTGCTTCAGATTTCGTGGGAAGACCATAATAAGAATGAAAATTTGTAATATTAGGTACAGTTAGCCTTTTGCATGTAAAGATTATTTAGTGTGAGTGGATTAAGTCTTTTAAAGAGAAAGAAAATGTTTTAGGTTTTTTTAAAGAAAATTTAAGTATCTCTCATTTGTACCATGAAGTCAGGGAAATTTTGATTAATTTTTTTAGGCCAAGGGAATTTTAAACATTTACAGTTGTTATGTACCTTATTTCTTAAAGATTAAAGCTGTCTGGGGGATCATTTGTGTATAAACTAGTGGGAATACTTGGTCACACTCTAAGCCTGTGGAAAAGAAGACCCATTAACTCATTACTAGCCTTAAATTTTTGCAGTATGTTTTAAAATTATATTCTGCCCAAGTTTTTAGTATATGTGAACATGGTGCCATTCATGAAATTCAGTAACCTAGAATTTTCTTTAAAAGGTGTGACACAGCTCTGAGTGTCTCTCTTACATATACTTAGAGCATCTTTCATGATAGTGTATTCCTGCTTGATATCTATAATAACGTACCTTTTCTCAGACAAATGTTCAAGAATCTTTATAGCTAACTTTCCCACTTTGGCAGCTACACTTATTACTTTCCTTGAGGTAATAGTGTTTGCTCTTTCCCCATGTGCAACTTGTTTTTCCTTTCCCTTGTGTCTTTTTATATTTTTGTGTCTTTTTGAATGACATGGCATGATTCATGCATACCTATTATTTAACTCCTCTCACTACTTTACTAAGTTCAAACTTCTTTTAAGTCATTGTAACCCTATTTGACGTTGCTCATGTAATTTTTTCTAAAAATTATGCACTTAAATCTGACAGTTTTTGTTTTCATTTTTGCTTGAAAAATGAATTTTGCTTCATTTTGCTCATTATGTTTTAACTTTCTTAGAAACCTTTTTAAATGAGTGTTTCATTTAAATTATAGTCTGTTTAAAGACCAGAAGCTTTGATTGTCCTGTATTATCCCCTTCTAGCCCTCTGCATATAAAAAATAAGTATAATGTCTACAGATTGACTCATCAGATGCTTATAGTGGCTTCCTATCCTAGCTATCTTTCTTATAGAATTGAGTCAGAGTTTTGACCCATGTGTTATGTCTAAGTATGTTGACTTAAAATATTCAGTATTAATGTAACAATTCCACTGAAACCAGATTTTGACATTTGATTAGGCTGGTTGATCTAGATGTTTGATTGGAGGTGTTGTTTTTATATTTTGTACTTGAAATATTGAGTAAAATAACAAAATATAAGGCAGGTAGATTATTTTTAGAGCACTGTTTTTCACAGCTAAAAAGAAATTTGAGTTAATCTTAAACTTGTGACTCTTAAAAATGGTCTTTATCAAGAAGAGCAAAAATAAAGAATCATATGAGTGTGCATACTAGAGCAGTGAATAGTATTGTTATGCTAAAGCTCTTATCAACTATAAAATTACAACACCCCAAATCAGAATTGCCATTGTATTTTGTTATTCGAAATAATTTTTGATGATAAAAGGTAGTTTTAGTATTTAACTCAAATGGGAGAATATAAATATGTTGCATACCCTGAAGAATCTGTTAGAATTTAGTGTTTCATTTTATGTCAAAATTTTATTTGTAATTCTTAAGTTGTATTAGTAGAACTTAGTGAAGTGAGCCAATAATAAAATAAATTAGGATGTAATAATTTAATCCTTTTTATCTAGAATATGTTCACTGTTTTTATATTGCAATTTTGACTAATTGTTGGTACTACTATAAAGATTGAATAATTAGAATAATTATAAATATTAGCAAAGGAAATTTTTACATTGACATTTCAGAACTTGTCTGAAAAGTTGCTGAAGAAAGAACTGGAGTTTACTCAGTTAGAGGAGAAACATAATGAAGAATATGTGAGTAAAAAGAATATACAAGCAAGCCTTCATCAAAAAGACTTAGATTGTCAACAGCTTCAGTCAAGATTATCTGCATCTGAAACCTCTTTGCAGAGGATACAGGCAGAACTAGGTGAAAAGGGAGAAGCTACACAAAAGCTCAAAGAAGAATTATCAGAAGTGGAGACCAAATATCAACATCTTAAGGCTGAGTTTAAACAGCTGCAACAGCAGAGAGAAGAAAAAGACCAGCAAGGGTTACAACTCCAAAGCGAAGTTAATCAAGTAAGAGATGTTACTTTTATTTATTGTAATTCCTCCTGTGGTTTCTTAGTGTGCTTGATAGTTACTTGATCATACTATAGTTCATTAAAAAATATTGCCATTTAAAAAAATTAACTCTTAATTTTCACAGCTGGCAGTTTTGACTCAGATTTCATTTCCTTTAATTTCATTTCAATTTTCCTTAATGAGAAAGAAATGTTAGCACTTGTCATATAGTATTGTTGTGAAGTGTTTATGAATTAACACCTATAAATTGCTTAGGATGGTACTTGGCAAATGGTAGGTATGCAGAGTATATTAGTTAATTGTAATTATTTCAAATTGTTGATCATTCTTTAATTTAGAAATTCTTATCTTTTTTCTTTTTTGCTACTTAATTTTCAAAATATAATTATATATATTTCAAAATATCATTATATATAATATAAAAATATCTGTATTTTTAAAGAAAAAAACCAGTTAGTCCTAACAACTATTTTTATAATAATTTATAATAATAATCATATATAACTTAAATTTAAGTTCTATACTCTTATTATTTCTTATAGATAACATTAGAAATTAGTTGAAAAATGGAAATTTTGGGGATGTTAAAGTCGTCAGCCACTTTTTTGATAATATTCAACTATTTTCACTTAAATGGTAGAGATGCTTGCTTTTTTAAAAATTATATTCAGTTAGCCAGCATATCCTAAGTTTTTGATGTATAGTGTTCAGCGATTCATTAGTGGTGTTTAACACCCAAGAGAAAGGGAGAAGCTAAAGCAGACTCTGCACTGAGCGCAGAACCTGACATGGGGCTCTATCTCATGACCGTCAGATCATGACCCAAGCTGAAATCAAGAGCTGGATGCTTAACTGATTGAGCCATCTGGGCACCCCACACACATTGGTTATTAATCAGTATATGTTTTAGTGGATAACTTAGATATTTGATGTTCATTTCAGATAAAATTTGGCATTTATGGTTTCTAAAACACATTATGTTTTATTTGTTGGGAGATAGAGATTGAAAAAGGAAACCATACGTAACCTTAAATGATTATGTAAATCTCATTGGCAAGTACTATCCTGTATCAAAGCATGTGAGGATTATAATAAAATGATCCTGTATATAATGGGACTTTGAAAATGTTCCTCTCCTATTTTCTTCTCCCACAGTACTTCATTTGTGTAATTATTTTATCCAGTTATGTGGTCAGGAAAAGCTTTGTGTGAGACAGAGGTGGTGCATAAATTTATGAATATTGGATAGGTATTGATAAATGGTAGTGTGAAGGTAGGAGAATCTTCCCGACAGGGGGATTAGTAAGAGTAAAGTAGTGTCAAGAAAGTATTATAAAGAACCAGGAAGGGACATCTCTCAAGTTAGGGTGTGTGTAATAGAAGTGGACTATTGTGATTGAAAAGAGCACTTGGAACCTTATTATATAGGGTCTTGAATAGCAGGCCGAGGAATTTGGGCTTTTCTTGGTTGTCAGTGGGAGGAGGGGCAGGAGAAATTTTTACGAACTTACTCAAACATATTTTTACATAAAGACTTGAACATGTGATTAGTTGGTTTAGTCACAATTCTGTAATAAAGAAAGAAATCATACTGAAGATCTTGAAGTGATACCATTTATCTTCTTTCTTTTAGCATGCTGTTTGCATTCTACTTTCAAAGTATGTCTCAAATCTGCCCACTTCTCTTCATCTACACTGCTCCTGCTCTTAAAATAAGCCACTGTATTCTTAAGGTTTTCCTTCTAGTGACCTCCTTAATCTGTTTTCAATGCAGAAGCCAGAGACATCTTTTTTTTTTTAATACCTTATTTTTGCAGTGTTCCAAGATTCATTATTTATGCCCCACACCCAGTGCTGCATGCAATAGGTGCCCTCAAAGAGACATCTTTTTAAAACATGAAGGATCACTTTGCTTAACAGTGGCTTTGCATTACACTTTGAATTGAATCCGGATGTCTGTCTTTGGCATGTAAGTTTCCGCATGTAGTATGGCCCACACTGTGTCTTGGAACTCATCTTCTACCCCTGCTAAGCTATGTTGATCTCCTTTTAGTTTCTCAAACACAGCAATGCTTCAGATACTTTCCTGTTTTAGGTCCTTTGCCCGTGTTTTTTTCTTAGTCTGTGCTTGACTTCAGTTCTTCAAAAGGCTGTCTTAGGTGTCATTTCATCAGTAAGAACTTCCAGGACTGCTCTTTTTAACTGGCTTGTTTTCCATATATTCTGGACCCTTTCTTTATTTCAGCAGGCTTTTTTATTCTTCTTTATAATGCTTTACAGTGTATAATTAGGTTTTTTTTTATTTGCATATTGTCTACCATTCCCGTTGGGCTGTGAACTCCTTAATGTGAGACATTTGTTTTATTTTTTACTCTGTCAGTGTCTATACTTAAGGCTTTCAGCAAATATTTTATTTTTTGAGAGTTATTTATATATTTGTCAGAGAGAGCGAGAGAGCGAGTGAGCGCACAAGCAGGGGGAGCAGCAAGCAGAGGGAGAAGTAGACTCCCTATTGAGCAAGGAGCCCGACTCAGGACTCTATCCCGAGACCCCTGGATCATGACCTGAGCCCAGGGCAGATGCTCAACTGATTGAACTACCCAGGCATTCCAACATAGTGGATTTAGAAACCAGCTGCCTGAGTTCTAGTTCTGCGGCTTACAAGCCATGTGATCTCAGGCACAGTGTTTAACCTGGGCTTGTTTGCTCATATCTAATATGGATAATAATGGAATCTTCTTCATAGGGCTATATATATAAGAATTAAATTAGTTAATATTTGCATTTAGAGTAGGGCCTGGCACTTAGTAAGTATTGTTAGGAGCATAATGAGTAAAGAATTCTGTATATAGGTGTACAAACTGAATTTATTGTAGAGTATATACTATATGTGTATATCTCAAAATGGTTATGATTTTAGGGTAAACCATTCTATTAATAATTCCAACATTTACTGTTTTTACTGTTGATTTAACCTCCTTTTTTTTTTTGTTTTTTAAATATTTATTTATTTGACAGAGAGAGAGAGAGATCACAAGTAGGCAGAGAGGCAGGCAGAGAGAGAGGAGGAAGCAGGCTCCCTGCCGAGGAGAGCCCAACGTGGGCCTGGATCCCAGGATCCTGAGATCATGACCTGAGCTGTAGGCAGAGGCTTTAACCCACTGAGCCACCCAGGCGCCCTAACCTCTTTTTCTTTAACATGTTTACTCTAAAATGGTAAAGACGTCATTCTTAAAGTAATTTTGACCTGCTCACACTCTTGGATAGCCTTTTTATATATGTAATATATATTATATATATATTTTGTTTGTTGGTTTTTTTAATAAAAGATCAGGGATTTATCAGGAATTGTACAGCAGTGAATGACAAAGTTATTTATAATGTGTATCCCTTTTTCTTACCCCTTTAGTAAATCTACACTTCAGAGCAATAGTTTCTTTAATTTGGTTGGTTCTCAGTTCTGTCTGCACATCAGAATCATCTGGGGAGATTTAATTTAAATTTAATTTAAATTTAAAAAATTAATAGTATCTGAAAAAAAATAAAATAATGTAATAAGAACACACACACAAATTAGCAGTATCAAGGTCTCACCCTTGGTCCAGTTAAATCATAATCTCTGGCATAGTCCTGGGTACTGGCATATTCAAATGTTTTCCCTGTAATTGTATTATGCAGTTGAGTTTGAAAACTGCTGCTCTTTGAAGTGTTACTTTTTGGCAAGTGATTTCTGAGGTTTTCTGAAGCTGAATGTCATCTGATTCTTGTTGGGAAAACATGGATTTCTGGGATTTAGCTCAAATGTATTAAATCTAAACTTACGTGGAAGAAGTCTGATTATCTGTGCATTAACCATGATATCAGGAGATTCTTCTATATTATTTTTTGGTGTGTGTTCAACTAGTGATTTGACAGTTTTGTACATTACTGAATTCTTATGGTGAGTGTAGTCACCATCTGTCACTCTGCCTTGTTATTATAGTATTATTGCCTGCATTTGCTCTGCCATACTTTTCAGCTCCGTGACTTATTTTATAACTGGAGTTTGTATCTTTTCATAAGCTGGAGATTCTTATCCAGCAAGTTTAAGAACTAGACATGGATGATACCTGTTTGTAAGAGATCACACACTTTGGGTGCTTGGAATCTGAATTTACCTTGAAGACTTCCATTGCTTTTACATATCAAGATTGTGCCTAATTATTGTATGAAGGAGAAGGTTTGGGATTTACTTTATAGAGCTAATACACTGCATATTAAGAAGAGGAATAAAAAGAAAGATGTCAGAGTCCTGGGTAAGGACAAGAATAAAATAAATGCATTCTCTTTAACTGGTACTGATTCTTGTTTTAGTTAGATGGAAACATGTTTTTTTACTTTAAAATTAACTTTGGTTTTCTTTATTAAGGACAGAGTGTATTCTAGAAATAGCCATGGTTTGTTTCACAGCATAAGAAAATAGTGGCTGTCCACTTTTCTGATAGAACTTTGTTTTATTCTAGGATACCTGGGTGGCCAGTCAGTTATGCATCTGCCTTTGGCTTAGGTCATGATCCCAGGGTCCTGGGACAGAGGCACGTCTTGGGCTCTCTGCTCAGTGGGGAGCCTGCTTTTCCCTCTGCCTGCTGCTTCCCTTGCTTGTGCTCTTTCTCTCTGACAAATAAATAAAATCTTTAAAAAAAAAAAATAAAAGAACTTTGCTTTATCCTGACCACCTGAATTTTTATGGTGGAAAATCTAAGTGTAGTGCATATAATTATAAATATGACACAGAGGCTGTAGGGTCTTAATATTTGCACATTTAACATGAATAGTTTTGATTGAAAGCAATTGTACAGAATGTTATTAATTTTTAATTTTGCTGAGGCAAAATTAAAATTACTCATATACTTGCATTTGCATGTATATGAGACTGGTGTTTAGGAACACTCTTAATTCACACTCTTAGTGTGTAAACCTTGCCAAATATCTTGCAACTTTTTAAAAATATCATACAGCTCATTTTTGTCCTGTATTACTAGCACTCATGTGGTTATTCTTCTGAAATTAATACAAACATTCTTCTTTTTTTAATGGAACTTCCCCCTCCCTCAAGAGAAACTGACTACTGTTTCTGCTAGTATTAGAGAAAATAAAGAATTTAAGAAAATGATGGTTAGTTTCAGAGCAAATCTCTCCTTTAGTTTTAACTGGGTAGCAATTTTAAAGTTAATGAGTAAGGGACATCTAATATTTAAAAAAATACTCTTTTTTCTCTTTTATTTAGAAATTATGTGCCAATTCAAGGATTTGAGAATGCTTTGTGCTCTATTCAATACCCAAATATCAGAAATTAATTGTGGTCGTTCGTAACTATGAAAAAACAAGGATCACTATGAAATTAAAAAAAAATACTGTGAAATAGGTCTGAGTGTGTACGTTTACTGTCCGATTTTTTTTTTAATTGGACTCTTGACCCTGAGATCAAGACCTGCACTACCATCCAGAGTCTGAAGCTTAACTGACTGAGCTCAGCGTGTGCCCTGAGCATCCTGATTTTTAAATTTTATTTTATTATTTTAAACTCCTCAAGTGATTCTAACACTCAAGTCCAAACAAGAGCCTTTGGTCCACTGTATTTTTGTTTGTTTAAGAGAACAAAAAGCCCGCAAACTGTGATATTTATTCACAGCTCTATGTGATCCATCATAATTTATGTGATTAAAATTCAGCTGAATCTTAGGTTCCTTCAAAATACATGAAAGTTAAGATTTGTACTTATATTCGTGAAAAAGAAAACATTGCTTAGAAAGTAGGTAGGTGGTGGTAGTGATGTGGCGATGAGTGTATGTATTTCTACATATGTACTACACAAACTTTTCTTTTTCTTTTATAAAGTTACATACCAAACTTCTGGAGACAGAGCGCCAACTAGGTGAAGCTCATGGTAGGCTAAAGGAACAGAGACAACTTTCAAGTGAAAAGTTGATGGATAAAGAACAGCAAGTGGCTGATCTACAG
The DNA here is from genome assembly GCA_004023965.1 of Spilogale gracilis. NCBI lineage: Eukaryota > Metazoa > Chordata > Mammalia > Carnivora > Mephitidae > Spilogale > Spilogale gracilis. The sequence continues at coordinate 67,506 of PITA01010520.1, forward strand.
CTCAAACTTTCTCGTTTAGAAGAACAGGTAAGCTAACATTTCAAATGAGTTCATAATAGCAAGTTTATTGATAGATTTGCGGCATCTTAAGTAATATGGTTCATTTTTTTCATTTTTTAAAAATATTTTTTATTTATTTATTTGACAGAGAGAGAGATCACAAGTAGGCAGAGAGGCAGACAGAGAGAGAAGAGGAAGCAGGCTCTCTGCTGAGCAGAGAGCCCAATGTGGGACTCGATCCCAGGACCCCGAGATTGTGACCAGAGCTGAAGGCAGAGGCTTTAACCCTCTCAGCCAACCAGCCGCCCCTGTTAAGAGCTTTAATTAGACATTTTAACTTTAAATTGTGACATTTATTTCTCCCCACTAAAAGCATCCTACTTATTAACTATATTAGGTCATTTTGTTGTGACTGCATTCTCTAAAGTTCTCTATTAAATGTATTGAGAAGACTACTCTTTCAGCTTTAGGCAGAAAAGATTCTGGGGGTGAACCTTTATTAGGCTGCTGAAGGGGAGGAATCTTCCTGCCCAGGAACAACTTCCCAAAACAGTGAAATATGAATACAGTTGGTGAGGGTCTTTAATGACACATATTTGGTGCATATAAACTTTGAGTTTGCATTTAGGGATTTTCACTTTTGCAATTTAAGCATAAGATTGAATGCTATCCTAATTGAAGATGCAGTTGCCAAAAATGATGACTATTATTTGGCTAAAGTAAAAGTTATCATTAAATTATGTCTTTTACTAGAATTGAACAAACACTGAAAGTTAAAATCTGTAACTTCATCAATAGATTTTCTTCTAGATCCAAATCTTAGACATGATAGATAACCCATTCTTTTCCAGTAAGCGATAAGTATGTTGTAGAAAAAAGATAAAACAAATATTGATACTGTAGTTTAGATCATTGTTACAAAAAAATCTGTATGTAATCAATTCCTTGGTCATATTAATATACAAAAAACATCAATAAACTAAATGCCAACATAGGGAAAGAATTGTGTTCTTAGGATTAGAAGGATTAGAGTCTATTCCTAGGGAAAGGTTTCAGAATAATGAGATTAAAATTCTATGAGGAATGAGATATTGCTTTTAAGGTTGATTTTATATATTTTCTGAATTTAGATTTTTTTCTTCAGACTTGAGAATTTTGAGAATTTAAGTAATGCTAGATTGTTTTAGTAACAACATATAATGTATTATTGGTTTCAGAAGTACATGTATGTGATTCATCAGTCTTACATAACACCCAGTGTGCATTACATCGGATGACCACTTTAATGTCCTTCACCCAGTTACCCCTTCCCTCCATCCCTCAGCTTGTTTCTTATGATTAAGAGTCTCTTATAGTTTGCCTCCCTCTCTGGTTTTGTCTTGTTTTATTTTTTCCTCTCTTCCTCTATGATCTTGTTTTGTTTCTTAAATTGCAGTTTCTTAAATATCAGTGAGATCATATGATAACTGGCTTTCTCTGACAGACTTATTTTGCTTAGTGTAATACCCTCTAGTTCCATCCATGTCATTGCAAATGGCAAGATTTCATTTTCTGATGGCTAAGTTATAGTCTAGTGTGTGTACCATATCTTCTTTATGCATTCATCTGTTATAGACATCTGGGCTCTTTCCATAGTTTGGCTATTATGGACATTGCTGCTGTAAATCTTGGGGTGCAGGTGCCCCTTTGGATACTGTATTTGTATCTTTGGGGTAAATACCCAGTAGTGCAATTGCTGGGTCCTAGGGTAGCTCTATTTCCAACTTTTTGAGAAATTTCTGTACTGGTTTTCAGAGTGTAATACCAGGTATTTATGAATGACAACATTATGCCTTTAAATTGTGAGCTGACAATCTACAATTTTTTTTAAGTTGAAGGAAAAAGTAACGAATTCTACAGAATTGCAGCATCAATTAGATAAAACGAAGCAACAGCATCAAGAACAACAAGCTCTTCAGCAAAGCACTACAGCAAAACTTCGAGAAGCACAGGTAAATATTAGTATTTGAAATATTAACCTTTTAAACAGAAACTAACCAAATTGTTACTCTTTTGTTGTGATAAAACTAGATAATGCAAAAAACTTGATTGAAGGGCTTTGATAATTTTTAGTGTCTGGATGATCAGAAAATATTTTTCTTTTTCTTTTTTAAAAAGATTTTATTTATTTATTTGACAGAGAGAGAGATCACAACTAGGCAGAGAGGCAGACAGAGAAAGAGGGGGAAGCAGGCTCCCCACCAAGCAGAGAGCCTGATGTGGGGCTTGATTCCGGGACCCTGAGATCATGACCTGAGCCAAAGGCAGAGGCTTGCCCTCTGAGCCACCTGGGAAGGCACCCAATATTTTTCTTTTAATTGCTATGTTGAAATTTTCTATTTTAAAATTATCATAACAGGATTTATTGTAAGTAGACTTATATAAAATATTTAAATTTTATTAATTTTTTAACTAAAATTAACCTATTTAAATATATTTATTAAATTATGTATACAAAGTAAACTTTATTGCTTATCATTTTTAAAAGTACCTTATTTGAAAAACTAAAAAAATGCAAATAAAATTTCCTGATTTAGTTAGCCCAGTAAAAATGAACATTTTGTATTTTCTACAGTAGAAGTTAGTAATTTTTGGTCATGTCTTTCCCTGCTTCAGAACCATCATATGAACATTGGAATTGTAGGTATAGAAAATATAAGTGATTGGGTTAAATTTATACAGATTCTATAGCATAGCTTACAAGATTGAAAGAAGTAAAATTTTTGTTTTGTTACAGTGAGGGGAAGAGGGTACCCAAGTGTTTGAAATGAATTTGACTTTGACATTTATTTATTTCTTCAGTCTTTCATTAATTCATTGAATGTTATTCAGCACTGTATGTCAGGCACTGTAGTAAGCACTGAAAATAAAGAGATGAGTAAGACACAGTGCCTGCCTTCTAGAAAATGGCAGTTTAATGATGGAATGTTGAATTGAAAAATGTTGGAATTTAAAGGAGGCTGTAAGTAATATGTCTCTCTTACCCTTCTGAGTTTAAAGAGTGGGGTGGGAGTCAGATGAATAGAGATAAAAATATTGTACTCATTTACTTGTTTTTTCATTTATCCAGTCAACAAATGTATATTAATGTCTACTCTTAGCCAAGAAAGTAATTTTGTGGCTCTGCCAGCAGATGAAATAGACAAAGCTGTCTGCTCTCATGGAGTTTATTGAGGGAGACAAAGAAGAGCTAAGGTAAATAGGCAAAATATGTAGTGTTTTAGATGGTGATAAGTGCTATGTAGATGAAAAAGGAACAGGGAGTAGGAAGAATCTCGGGGGCTGGAGATGGGACTGCAGTGTTAGATAGGATTGGCAGGGAAGGCCTCTCTGAGAAGATAAAAGACCCAAAAGAAAGGAGAGTGTGAGGCGTGTGGATATCAAAGAGAGCATCAATGCATTAAAAGGCCTTGAAGCAGGAGGATGTCTAAGAAATATCAGGAAGCCAGTGACTGGAGTGATATGAGTGATGAGAAGGGTAAGAGGGGCACAGAGTCATAGACATCACAGAGAGTGAGAACATGTCAGGCCTCATAGGTCATTTAAAGAGTTTACTGTGAGTGATGTGAGAAATCATTGAAGGGTTCTGAGCAAAAGAGTAACATGATCTGACTTAAAATTTCACAGGATTGCAGGGTCATAGGGTAGCTCTATCTTTACTTTTGCGGTGCATGAGGGGTAAACTGGAGGACAGTGGGAGAAGGAAAGTAAATGGGAACTAGGGTAATCTAGGGAGGGAAATGAAACAACAGAGACTTTGGACACAAAAACAAACTGAGGGACTTGGAGGGAGGGGGGTGGAGGGATGGGAGAGCCTGGTGGTGGGTACTGGGGACACCTAAAGCGTGGAGCACTGGGTGT